>JAXQQM020087720.1:0-30957 GCA_034641835.2 Pinus albicaulis | reverse complement strand
AAATTAAACATAATACAATATCACAAAAAATAATTTAAATATTAAAGTGATAATAAATTATTTTTATTTTGAGAATTTTAAATTAAATTTGTTATTAATAAATACATTTGAAACAGTAACAATATTCATGAAAATTCAAATTCAAATATCATCTTAAAGTTCAATATAATGCTTTGAAAAATAAAATACAATAAACAATAATTTTAATAAAATTAAACATGAACACAATATCGAATACAAAAATTAATTTAAATATCAAAGTGATAATGGAATTATTTAATTTTTATAAATTTTAAATTTTAAATTTTAAATTATTGATAAATACATTTTAAAATAAAAATAATATTTCATGGAAATTCAAATTCCAAATATCATCTTTAAAGTTCAATATAATGCTTTGAAAAATAAAATACAATAAACAATACTCAAAACGCCCCACTTTTGTTTTCAAACAAAACGACTCATCCAATTGATTACATACTAAATCCTCTAACCGTTTTGAGTTTTTGATGACACGTATCTTGTAAACCTCCTTGATAAGCGATGACATAGCTAACCTTCTAAACCTCCTGATTGAATCACAGAAGTAATATTCCTAATGTCATTGAACCTTCAATGACACCTAATCTTATCATTGTCTTTCGGAAAGGTCCATAAAACAGGTCAATTATAGTTGAGCCTTTTGTTTTGAATGAACCTCTATCATTTACGCTGGATGCTTCCATGACGGTCGAGGTCTAAAGTGTAGAATATAGACTTACATTTTATTTGAATAAAAGTATAGAATATAGACTTATTTGCAATATATTTTCAGTTTTAATGTGATTTTCTTTCTCAATTAGATTATATAAAGTGTCCCACAATTTTGTTTTCTATTATATTTTCTCGATAAAATTTTGCAATATATTAATATTTTATAATAAATTTAGTAATCAAGACATTTTTTTAAACATATTGACAATATTGTATTAATAAAAAATTTCACTTGGATCGCAACCTCTATAGTAGGCGAGTATAACGATATTCTTTTGAGGTTAGTTGTACTTGTAACCTCACAATTATCTTTATTGTGATTATCTATTAGCATACTTGCCTCATAGATATTGGTTTTTTGGACTTAAACACTATATAGAAGACTTGTAATAACCTCACAAAATTTACATTCCATGTCAAGATGAAACTAGGATTTTTAAACTAAGCACCATGATGACTGTCCTCCTAGATCAAGCTCTTTGTTGGGTCCATTACTTTGTTGCTACATGGAAAAATTTTGTTGTAAAAGAGATGCCTTTAGGTCTTCGAAGAGCTGTCTGAGGGCATCCATCTCTCCCTCCATTCATCTATACTTAAAATGACACTCCATGAATTTCTCTCAAATCTCCATTTGTAACTCTCTCATCTTTTACAGTTTTTCCAAAATTAAAGCCTAAGTGGCCTCAATCATGGCAAGGCCTTGATTTACTAAAACTTTAGATAATGCATCACTCTAAGAGTATAGACCCTGGCACCTCATAATTGTTAGAGAATTTTGTATTTTCTGACAGAGTGAAGAGAAATGAAAGACTTGAGTGGATGGTACAAATCCATTATTAATCAACATCCAACAAACAATACCTTCACCTCTCGATTGTGCAGAGATCACAAAAAATAGTTTCTAATTAGGAAAGGAAACATAATAGCCAACACATGAAGACCCCACCTCACATAGTGCTCCCACTTCCAATACTTATTTACAACCCCATAGAAACCATTAGCAAGGTCAAACAACAAGATATATATCATTCCAAACATCAAATATTCAATGACTCCTCTAAGAATAGACTACCACTATCAACCTCCTTGGTGCATTAATACAAATACTATAGCATTAAATCGATTAAGGGATAACATGAGGAATGGACTAGGTAGTGGCAAAGGACACATAGTGTTCCATCACAACCTTAATTGAATTACACCTTACCTTAGTATGAAATCTTGTCTCTGTGAATGTTCTTTAAACTTTAATGAAGAGGGGTTAAAAACATTAAAAGACCCCTCCCAATAATTTCCTTGTAACATTAACCATGCTATGGAATGAGGGTGATAGAGGGGGATCCATTTCTCATAAGGACCCCTTCATCCAAACTCATTACTTTGTTTACGAGACTGTTAGCCTTAGAGTTATGTTGTCTCAGACCATGAAAGATGTAATATTGGAGAAGGTTGATTTTATCTCTCAAATTCATTCTATTATACTCCAAAAATTTTAGTCTTTAAGCATAGTTCCAAGGACTAGATGCTAGATTACAACCTATGAATATCCCAACACCACAAAGTATTCATTTCTTTCCTCCTTAGCCAACAGGATACATTATAATAAGTGATATTCCTTTACTATTTTTTTTGCGAGCTTGCCTAGCCCCCACCTATATTCCATTTCTAGATTTTCATCGGGGTTAAAAATGACCAGTCCAACTCCTGCCACCGTTTATTTATCAAAATTTGATTTTTTTTTTTAATTAACCATATATATCATAAAATGATCACTTTTATATGATACTAATGTTATGATTTCTCATTTTATATGAAAACTTAATAAATGATGTTTTTTCTTTCTATAAAAATATGACAAATATATATTTTTTTACAAAAAACAATTTATATGACAGCTCAATAAATGATGTTTTATGTTTTTTTGAAAATATTTTTATATTTCTATATAAATATGGTATTATAAAATCTACATACATTCTTTTTTGTGACCTACCAAAATGAAACCAGGCAATGCAATTGTTTTAATGTTTTCTCATGCTACTGGAACTTTATATGATTGATACTTAGATATATTGGACCTCATTAAAAAAAAAACTAATGAGATTATAAAATATAACTATAAATGAACACTAAAATTCATAAGAAATAAAATCTTAACCAAGACTAACCTTATGGTTTTGGTAGAGTGGGAGATTGAGATTCTTTCGAAATATTGTTCACTTCAAGCACTAGGTCTTCTTCAATTATGATAGGATTAGAAGAGGTTTCTTATGAGCTAGGGGTATCTTTTAAATTTGTTGAGTGATCCTTGTAACTAGGTTACCATTATGAGACTTTAATACTTACCTCAAAGACCACCCGACACATTGTTTCATTATTGGGTTCAATATTATCTCAATAAATTTTTTTTTTGAAAGGTTCCTTTCTCTTCCACAGCTTGAGGGCCTTGACTAGGAATTACAACTTAGTTGTTCTTGAAAGTTGGGTATCTTTAGTTCTTGGGAAGCCAAAATCATAGATGTAGCCACGATATTTTCATTCAATGTGCTCTTTGGACATCTGTCTCCTTCATTACTTCAACCTCATTCTCGATTGTTGAGGTGAACTTATTTTGGAATAATTATTCTTCACAATGAAAAACTTTATTTACTTGTATCATATATGGGAACTGAGTCTCAAGGCGAGAGGGTTGAGAATCAATTCACTTTCTCCTTCATAATATTTTTCCTCAACAAGAAAGTTAACCATGACAAGAAGAGGGTTAATATTAAGAGGAAATGATTCTCAAAATGGATTGGACGTTTAACAAAGACTTTCTTATATGGCATGGAGAAAAAAATGAGTTGAGGGAGGGGTATCACATGATATTCAGAATTCATCTACATCCCCACCAAGGAAAACTAGTGAAAAAAATTGATATTTTATGTTACTAAAATAGGAAATTTTAAGCATCACATACATGTATTCCTAAATATATATTTTGAAAAATTAGTATATAATAAGTTTTTCTTTTTCCTTTTTAAATGTAATATATAAAACATAAATAAAATGTGCATTTTTTGAATATATATATATATATATATAAAATTTTAGTGTATCTATATCACAATATTGTGATATTGATTGAGCTTTGATAGGTTTTGGTGTATTGAAAAAACAAAGTTTTCAAAAATATTTAAAGTTATAAATAATAACTATTTAATAATAATAATATACTCATGGGTGGGTCAAGTTAATGATATCCTTTCATGTAACTTGAGTGTTAATGCAAACATGAGAAAACAAGAATTTTGTAGCTTGAAGAGAATATAATAGGCTAAGGATGGACCTTCCTTTTTACCATGCATAAATATATGTATGTCATGAATAAAATACCTACATCAAGTGAGTTATGCCACTGGGTACGCTGTTGGTTCTCTTTTATTTCCTGATATCAAATATTCTTTTCCTTCCATATATCTTATCAGGATCATAAGGCCTATGTTTCAATCCCTTGAAATTGAATTATGAAAGTCAATCTCTTTTGGAAGGTGTTGTTCCATAGGCTCAATATGTTGTATACCCGAGGGAGTTCATTGGCATTGCCTAAGTATATCATGATAAAAAACCCAATCTGAGGGGTATGCTTACAGAGCTTTTGGTATGAAAATTTGTGTATGACTAAGTGAAATTTGTGTTTGTCTAACATTAGTATGTCATTTTTCAAGCAAAATATAACATACACATTTTAGTTAGTACTAACTTTAAGTACCTAAATGTTGTAAATTATCTCTCTCTCTCTCTCTCTCTCTCTCTCTCTCTCTCTCTCTCTCTACATATCCCCTCCCCTTTTTCTTTTGGTAAATGTGTACATTTCAATTTTTGTTAATGCACCATAAAATTCATTTTAAAATTGGTTAAGGATAAAATAAAGTTATAACGGAAATAAAATAGGTGATAAAACTATATTAAAAATAGTGAAAAACACATTTCTTTTAAACAAATGGTATATTTGGATTGCATAAAATTGACTCTATATTTATGAACAACAAGTTTGTCTAGCATATACAAAAATAATATCAAAATAGAGATATTAAGAGTTATAATGAAAAATAATGGTTTTATTGCATTTATAGCTCAAACCACCACTTTTTTTGTCCCAAAATATATCTCAAGTGACCAACTTAGAAAGAAGATACAATAGAGTTTTCATTCTAACTCAGAAATACTTGATATGAAAATAATGAGCATGGATTCCAAAAAGGTCACATGTTCCTAAAGTGCATGAATGTTCATAAAAGTGTGTGTGCATTTTTAGGAAGCCACAAACACTTTTAGGGATGCACACACAGTTTTAGGAATTTTTGTACACTTTGAGGAATGCACACACACTTTTAGAAACAAACATGTGCTTTTGTCACTAAATTTTTTTTCCCAATGGATACCCTAAATCTCCACTTAGGGATATCTATATAATTACAATATTTGAGCATCATGTGTTATAGGTCATTTTGTCACATCTGATCAATTAACCTGCAAACTAGATCAGTCAACATCCATTTACCCCTTGATATCATCATTGCACAAAGCCCAAGCATGAATCTCTTTAATCCTTGACTTTATTCCTCAAACTGCCTTAAATAAATCTTTTTATGGAACAACACAGTCTGTAAGCCCGTGGACCTTCATTCACCAACAAGTTTCTCCATGCTAGGCAGGGTTTATCATACGTAGGTTTCCCTATGTTTGGGTTCGTTGATTCTAGAAATTTAGAAAAAGTAAAAATATCTCTAAAGATTCCTCTTCAAGAAGCTTCAAAGAGTTGTTACAACTATTTACCTCAGATAAAACTCTTGAATCATATCATATACTACCTTAGAGTTTCCATCCCTTTTCCTTTGATCTCATCCTCCCATCAAGAGTGGATCTCAAGGTTGGATTGGTAAATGGATAAAAAATCCCAACTTACCATCCTCTTCTATATATTTTTGTCCATCCACAAGCTAGGGGTTGGATTTCAAATATATATACTACCCTCATGTTGTTTTTGTGAAGATTCGTCCCCCATGGGCAGCCCATAAGGTTTGTGAGGCTGATCTTGTAAAGTTTCAACCAGATCGAGCCGTAACTCCTTATACCCCAACCTCATTGGGGACATGCAAAGAAGGATCAAGAAAGAGCAGACCGCTCTAATACCACTGATCCATTTTTCATGCAGGAATGCAAAAAAATACACATATAACCATAAATGCAAAGTTTTGTCTGAAATAACACTTCATTTCATTAATATCAAAGAACTGAAATTTATTTACAGACATGATGGAAATAAACTAGCTAGGTGTTGGTAGCTTACCTCTTAGAAGAGATGTGGTGCCTACAGGCCTCTGACCTATGTTACAATGACGATCAAAGGCCTATTTATTATTGACAAACAATTAAAAACCCTAAACATACAAAAACCTAACCCTAGGAGATGAAGCGCAAAAACTATGGGCTTCGTTTGGGTAAATTAGTACATTAACTTCCCGGGGATGTAACTTTGGAATATGATCTCCATTTGACGTGAAAAATACCTCATTAGAGATATATATCCAAGGAATATAAATTTTTATGTGAGAAACATCGAAGGAAATTCCATGTTTCTCCCACTTTTCCCAAAAAACTTTGTTTAGGGCCTCAAAACAACTCAGGAAGTTTAGGACTCGAAAAATTGCTAAAAATAGTAAATTATGCCTCAATTAAGGAAACTAAAAAACTGAAAGAAACAATGGTCCCTAAGTGGAATAGGTGGGTGGCCACCAATATCCACGTAGATCAAATATTCTTCTGGATAATTAGATGTGGATGTTTCAGATGCACAAGGGAGAGGAGATCGATCCCTTCCTCTTTAGATTACTGACTATTCGAGACCAGCTGATTGCCATGGGGGGGACTCCAGATGATGAACTCATGGTGAGGACTACCCTGAATGCAGTCGTTGATGAGTGGGAGATATTTGTCCAAAGTATCTATGGCAAAGCACAACTCCTAAATTTGGGGGACATGTGGGAAATCCTTCATCAGGAGGAGATCTGGAGAATAACCAAGAGGGAATTTAGTAGCAAAGGGTTAAAAATAAAAAAAATAGGAGGAGGAATATGCAACCCTATCATCTAAGGGACAACGACAACAAGGGAATAATAAGAAGGCCCTATCCAAGGTCTGGTGCTTCAGATGTGGCAAATTGGGACACATCACTAGCACTTGTCCTAAGAGGAAGGACAAGGAAGCTTTGGATTCCAAGCCAACAACAGCGAAATGGGACAATGGAAACAAAGATGATGTGGCCATGAGTGCTCATGTAATTCGAGATAAGAGGTGGGGTGACATAGATCTGTAGAGTGAGCTACAGATGGTAGTGGCAAGATCCTTGAGGTGCCCAAACTCTTGGATCACAGACGAGCTATGAGAGCCTTAAGCCAATAGCAGGTTGACTGAAGTGAGTGGGTACAGAAGATCATGGAGAAGCAGAGGAAGATTTGGGATGCTAAAGACTAGAGCAATGTAGAGGAGAGGTAGCAACAGCGTAGAGGCTGATGGGATTTCAGCAGCGCCGAGGCAGTGCTTACGCAATGCAGTGCAGGAAACAATGCACAACTTTAGAGAGACAAAGCAGAGCAATAACAGAGGGTGCTTCAGTGATGAGATGTACCTAGACTGACTTATCTGTCAGGTGTTGGGTGACTGTCCTTGAGTTTCTAACTTCTTAGCAACTGCGTTGCAATGCACCCGTTAGCAGTGGTAGTGCTATAGGAAGCATGATGCAGCAATTTTAGAGGGAGCTGTAGTACAAATGTGGCAGTCTTAGTGGAAGTGACATGGGAAAAAGTGCATAAAGAAGCAACACAATGGATGGAGGGTAGCAGGCCAAGCATAAGCATCGCGGAGACCGATACCAGAGATCAGGGTGTGCTTTAATGGTGAAGTGTTGCTAGAGCACATTCATCCCTAAGAGGGAGTGTTGAGATTTTGGGTAGCATCAGATGTGATATAGGTATGAAATTTTGTGGAAGGGCTATGACACATGATATCTAAAAGACCCAGAAATAGTTTGGAGAAATTCCACCCGGTCTAAAAGTTATTAATAATTAATTTTTTTAATGGGGACCCTAAGTCCAACTTAGGGAAATTGAAAAATTGAAGTGAATTAAGTTACTCATGTGGTGAGAATGTTCTAAGTTTCGTGCATCAAGCTTTCTCTAATATTGGTCGTTGATATAGTGATTAAATCACGACAATTGATTTCTCAATGAGAAAAGTATTAAAGGAAGGTTTGGGGTCAATTGGAGGACATACACAGAGTAGCAACATTTGAGCTAAGTCAAAATTTTGGGGCACGGTTTGCTGAGATTTTTTTAGTGATCTTGCAGTGATGGTGAGGGGAAGATCAACAAGGGATATTATGATCTAAGGCCAAGAATACATATATCAGAGAGGCAGTTTTGTACTAGGCAGCGCAAGCACCAGTAAGAGGGACGCAACCTAGCTATGCTGACGCAGACCCTTCTAGGTGACTCAGAGGGAGCATAGAGGCCTTGAGAGGGACACAGGGTCAGTCTGTGTTGCGCGGAGGCTATGTTGGGTAGGAGCGGCTAACACAGAGACTGGAAGAGATGCGTTGAGGGTTCCAGCGAGCTAAAAAGTGCTTGTATTCAGTAATTCCTGAAGGGTTTGAATCAACCATATTTTCTGTCTCCTAGTAATAAGGTACAAATGTCGTGAATTTCTCTGTGGGGAAAACTGGTTCCCTAGATGTATTTAGATATTATTCGTAATAAATAAAACCTTCAAAGAGTTGTTGCACTAGTTTTCCCACATTGGATTTTTCTTGTGACATTTTTCTGAAAATTCATGTGTGTCCTTTGTCATGTGTTCGTTATGTTTCAATAAATGATATGTATATGTTTAGGCTTCTAGTTTTGTTTACTTCAATATTTTCTGAATATTTTTTAAAATAACTTATATAATTAAATCACAAGTAGGAGAAGTAAATCAAGATACTGCAATTGGGTTTCTGTAATTTTGTATTTAGAAATTTTCACAGAGACAAGTGTCACCTAAGAAGTATCCATCTCCCCGTCAAGACTTCATTAAACTAAACTTTGATGGGGACTCCAAAGGAAACTCGAGGGAGGCAATGTTTGGTGGCATATTAAGGAACAATAGAGGGCAGTATTTTAATATTTATACAACTAATTACGGTCTTGATAGGAAAAAGGAAGTTGAATTGCATGCAGTAAAGCAAGGGCTTGTCACTACAAGTTTGAAGGGGTACATAAAATTAGTAGTGGAGGGATATTCCTCACTCGTAATCAACACTATTAAATTACTCAACCAAGGGGCAACCTGGGAAAAGTTAATAACAAGTTGGAGAACAATGGTCTTGGTTCAGGAAGTGG
Organism: Pinus albicaulis; assembly: GCA_034641835.2. Classification (NCBI taxonomy): domain Eukaryota; kingdom Viridiplantae; phylum Streptophyta; class Pinopsida; order Pinales; family Pinaceae; genus Pinus; species Pinus albicaulis. The sequence goes on along the minus strand of JAXQQM020087720.1, from coordinate 21,787 downwards.
CCATAATGATCTGCAGATTTGATTACATTATCCCCGAGCATGTTCTATGTAGTGGCAACAAAAAAACAGATTTTTTGGCTAACTCGAGGTGTGCTCATAGGGGAATCAACCTAAAAATATACTGGGGCATTACACACCCAATATATTTTGAGCCACTCATTGGTATCCCATCACAATACCAGTAGGATTCTAATCCTCAAAGGGTTGAGGATGGGATAGACCCCTTATCAGGGTGTGTAAAGGGAAAAAATCCATATATGAAATGATGAGGGAAGTTAATGAAAGGTCTCATGGCAGACATGCCAACCTGGCTCGAAGAAAGTGGCATGATAATGGCGATGAAGGTGGCTGCGTGCGGAGAAGTAGGTGCTCCTCTTCAGGGAGGCTTCATGTGATGAACAAGGATAAGTCGAGAAGTTTGAACCGTAGGGATATTATTTTTTCTTTTTGGTTTTTGGCATGAATGGTGAGAAGGGTGGTGGAGCCGAGGGAGATAGAGGATGGAAGCATTGGTCACGGCCTTTGCAACTAGCAACAATTCCTCATGGCATAAGGGTATGTTGAATTTCATAAACCCCAAACCCCTTGTACATGGATCAAATTAAATTTTGTGTGTTGAATGATGTCAATTGGGGAACTGCGATACAACACATAGTTATGATGCATGGTTGGGTGTCTGGGGAAACCATCGGGAGTACTGTGGGTAAGCGCCAATTAATTTCTATTCTATTCAGTATTATGTTGTGTAAGATGGGGGATAGGGAAAATTGTAGGGGGGTAGAGAGTCGGGCTGACCATGGGAAGTCCAGGTTGACCAGTAAAAATCTAGGATGTAGCTATGGAATCATGAAATTGAATGGCGGGTTGGTATCCAAAAGGTGTGAGTTTGATTAATGGGACTATGGAAAGTGTAAGGGAAGAGGAAATTCCTCCACAAGAGAATACCCCGACAGACCTTGGCACGATGAAGGGGGTGAGGGGGTCAGGTTATAGTTGAGAGATGATACAAAGAATAGGATAAGTCGAGAATAACTCGAGACACCTCAGAATTTTGCTGTGGGTGAAGGAGTCAGGTCACAATTAGGAGTTTATATGGAGAATAGGGTGTGTCAATTATATATTCATTTCACTCGTATGTTATTGTCGTGGCCTTTGAAATCATGATTTGTCTCTGTGATAGTCTTGGGAAGGAAAAATGAGACATATGATGGAAAGGCACGAGCCCTCATTGCAACTGCGTCCTCCATTCCTGTCGACCAATGTCCAATGGCTCGGGTGAAGGCAGTAAAGGAGGAAGTGAGAGGGGTGAAGAGAAGACAATCATGGAAATGTTGTCTGAAGAAGGGGAAAGGGAAAAAATCCACCGAGGCTCCCAGGAAATCGGGGTGGAAACCTCAAGCCGAACACATCCTAGATGTAGCTCTCACTTACCTACAGGAAATCTCGATCCAAGTGAGGAAGGTCATCGCTAAATGGGAGGAAGCCCTCACTCTCCAAGATGAGGAGGAGGAGATAATCTTGAAAAGAGACATTATAGTACTCGACCCAAGAAACACCAGACGAAGAGTAGCCCAATATCAGCAAACTCTGCAGCTATACTGGCGGATGAAGCACTTTGTGGAAAAATCCATCATGCATACCACATATTTCATGCAAGTAGATCTTGAAATATAGGAAATTCAGAGGGATTTTTAGTTATTGCAGTTTCAAATCCAACAACAGAACATTCATTTGAAAATAATCGAGCAAGTCCTAAAGCGTCTACAGTAAAAAAATATGCACAGGTCTAGTGCTAAAAACACAGTGCCTGTCTATTCCTTAGAGGCCCGAGATGGTTTTAGCCTTGCTTGTCTTTACTGTTTATGCCTATCTATTTTTACATCCATAATGATGAAATATGTATATAGTGTGTTTATGTCCTGTTGGTTGAACTATGTCAAAGTCAAAAACATTTTGGAATTAATATTTGATTATGATAGAATAATTTTTTTTTGTTTTTGGATGGATTACGATGCCTTCCGATGGACAATATATTTAGTTTCACAACAGGGAAAATTGAGGCCTCATAAGTGATTATATTGTTTAATTTTCCCTTTTGAAAATGAATGAAAAATATAGGAACTACTCAGCTTACAAAAACAAATACATTTTAAAATAAAAATAATATTCCATGGAAATTCAAATTCAAAATATCATCTTTAAAGTTCAATATAATGATTTGCAAAATAAAATATTGTAAATAATACTAAAAAAGGCCAACCTTTTTTCAAACAAAACGACGCATCCAATTGATTTCATACTAAATCCTCTAACCGTTGTGATTTTTTGATGACACATATCTTTTAAACCTCCTTGAAAAGAGATCACGTATCTAACCTTCTAAACCTGATTGAATCACAAAGGTAATATTCCTAATGTCATTAAACCTTCAATGGCACCTAATCTTATCATTGTCTTTCGGAAACGTCCATAAAATAGGTCAATTATGGTTGAGCCTTTTATTGTGAATCAACCTCTTTCATTTACGCTTGATTTTTCCGTGATGGTCGAGGTCTTCTCCACTTTAGGTATAATAACACACAACAACTTGCATTTTATTTGAATAAAAATAGCGAATATAGACTTATTTACAATATATTTTGAAAGTTTTAGTGTGATTTCTTTCTCAATTAGATTTTATAAAGAGTCCAACAATTTTGTTTGCTATTATATTGTCTAGATAAAATTTTGGAATATATTTATATTTTATAACAAATTTCATAGTTAATTAATTTTTTTAATCATAATGAGAATATTGTATTAATAAAAAAATTGCACTTGGATCGCAACCTCTATAGTAGGTGAGTGTAATGATATTATTTTGAGGTTAGTTGTACTTGTAACCTTATGATGATCTTTATTGTCATTATCTATTAGCATACTTGCCTCACAAACACTGGTTTTTTGAACTTAAAGAAAATCTAGAAGACTTGTAATATCTAACAAAATTTACATTTCATGTCAAGATGAAAATAGGATTTTTAAACTAAGCACCATGATAATTGTCATCCTAGATCAGTATCTTTCTTGTTTCCATTAATTTGTTTCTACATGGAAAATTTATGTTGCAAAAAATATGCCTTTAGTTTTCCAATAGTTTCCTCAAGGAATCCATCTCACCGTTCATTCGTCTATACTTAAAATGATTCTCCATGACCTTCTCCCAAATCTCCATATGTAAATCTCTCATCTTTTTCAGTTTTTTCAAAATTAAAGCGTGATTGGACTCAATCATGGCAAGGCCTTGATTTACTAAAAATTTAGATAGTGTGTCATTTTAAGAGTATTTACCTTTGCACCTCATAATTGTGAGAGAATTTTGTATTTTCTGACATATTGAAGAGAAATGAAAGACTTGAGTAGATGGTACCAATCCATTATTGATCAACATCCAACAAAGAGTACCTAAGTGATATGTATTTACCATATTTATTACGAGATTTCCTAACTTCCACCTATAATCCATTTCTAGATTTCCATCGGGGCAAAGAATGACCCCTCCTAATCCTACCACCCTTTATTAATCAAAATTTGTTTTTTTTTTAATTAACCATATATATCAAAAAATGAACAATTTTATATGATAGTAATGTTATGGTTTATTATTTTATATGAAAACTCAATAAATGATGTTTTATATTTTTTTTAAATCAGTTTATATTTCTATATCAATATGGTATTAAAAAATCTACATCATTTTTTTTTTTACCTACCAAAATGAAACTAGGTAAAGCAATTTTCTACTGGAACTTTATATGATTGATACTTAGAGATTTTGGACCTCGTTAAATTAAAAAAAAAAAAACTAATGAAATTAGAAAATATAGCTATAAATGAACACCAAAGGTCATAAGAAATCAAATCTTAATCAAACCTCCATTATGGTTTTGGTAGAGTGGAATATTGAGGTTCTTTCGAAAGATTGTTCACTTAAAGCACTAGGTGTTGTTCAATTATGATAGGATTAGAAGAGGTATGCTTGAGATAGGGGTATATTTTGACTTTGTTGAGTGATACTTGTAACTAGGTTACCATTATGAGACTTTAATACTTACCTCAAAGACCACCCGACACATTGTTTCATTACTAGGTTCAATATTATCTCAATCATTTTAATTTTAAAGGGCTCCTTTCTCTTCCACAACTTGACGGCCTGGAATAGGAAATAAAACTTAGTTGTTCTTGAAACTTGGCTATACTTAGTTCATGGGAAGCCAAAATCACAGATGTAGCCATGATATTTCCATTCAATGTGCTCTTTGAACATCCGTCTTCTCCATTGCTTCAACCTCATTCTTAATTGTTGAGGTGAACTTATTTTTGAATAATTATTTTGCATGAGGAAAGGGTTAAATTTAAGAGGAAAGGATTCTCAAAATGCATTGGTCATTCAATAGAGACTTTCCTTGATGTCATGGAGCAAAACATGACCTAAAGGATGGGTATCACATCATATTGAGACTTCATCTATATCCCCAAGGAAAAACTAGTGAAAAAAAAATTGATATTTCATGTTGTTAAAATATGAAATTTGAAGCATCACATACATGTTTTCCTAAATATTTGTTTTGAAAAAATAGTATATAATAGGTTTTCCTTTTTCCTTTTTAAATGAAATTTACAGAACATAAATAAAATGTGAATTTTTTGAATATATAGAGAGAGAGAGAGAGAGAGAGAGAGAGAGAGAATTGTATCTATATAACATTAACATTGATTGATCCTTGATAGGTTTTGGTGTATTGAAAAAACAAAGTGTTCAAAAATATTCGAAGTTATAAATAATAACTATTTAATAATAATAATATACCAGGGTGGGTGAAGTTAATGATATTATTTCATGTAACTTTAGTATTAATGCAAACATGAGTAAACAACATGTTTTTAGCTTGAAGGGATGACTTGAAGTGCTTTATCAATATATATTTTTTATTTATAAAATTTGTTTATGACTACGTGAAGATTGATTTTTTCTAACAATAGTATGTTATTTTTCATGCAAAATATAACATATATGTTTCACTTAGTACTAACTTTATATATATATATATCTCCTCTCTTCTTCTTTTTTGTAAATATGTGCATTTCAAATTGTGTTATTGCACCATAAAATTAATTTTAAATTTGGTTAAGGCTAAAAAAGGGTTATATTGGAAAAAAAATAGGTGTTAAAATCATATTAAAAATACTAAACAATATTAATGTTTTAAACAAATCAAATATTTGGATTCTATAAAATTGACTCTATATGTATTAGTTTTATGGACAAAAAATTTGTCCAACATATATAAAAATAATGTCAAAATGGAGATATTTGGAGTTATAATGAAAAATAGAGGTTTTAATGCATTTATAACTCAAACCACCACATTTTTTGTCGCAAAATATATCTCAGGTGACCAACTTAGAAAGCAGATATAGTAGAGTTGTGATTCTCAACTGACAAATACATGAAATGAAAATAATGTGCATGCATTCCAAAAAGGTCACATGTTCCTAAAGTGCATGGATGTTCCTAAAAGTGTGTGTGCATTTTTAGGAAGCCACAAATACCTTTAGTAATGCACACACATTTTTAGGAATAAACATGTGCTTTTGTCACTAAATTGTTTTCCCCAATGGATACCCAAAATTTTCACTTAGCGATATCAATATAGTTACAATATTTGAGAATTAAGTGTTATAGGTCATGTTTTCACATATCGTCAATCATCCTACAAACTTGATCAATCAACATCCTTTTACCCCTTGATATCATCATTAGACAAAGCCCTAAGCACGAATTTCCTTAATCCCTCAGTTTATGCATTAGACTATGTCAAATCAATCTTTTTAATGAACAACGCAGTGTGTAAGCCTATGGACTTGCATTCACCAATAGTTTGCTTCATGCTGGGAAGGGTTGATCACCAAGAGGTGTCCCTATGTTTGGGTTCATTGATTCTAGAAATTTAGGAAAAGTAAAAATAATTATGAATCTTCCTCTTCCACAAGCTTCCAAGAGTTGTTACAACTATTTACCTCCAATAAAACTCTCAAATCCTATCATTTCCAACCTCGGAGTTTGCATCCCTTATCCTTTGATCTCATCCTCCCATCAAGAGTGGATCTCAAGCCTAGATTGGTATATGGATAAAAACTCCCAACTTACCATCATCTGCTATATATTTGTGTCCATCCACAAGCTAGGGGTTGCCTTTTGGAGATAGATTCTACCCTCATGCCAGTGCTATGAAGAGTCATTATTCCATACATTAGAGTGATTAGAGGTGAACTTTGTGGAAAATAAGTAATAAGTCAACTTGGAGGAACTCTTCTACAAGAGCAACTCCTATATTTGGTTGTAACTCATTCCATTTCTATTCATGCAAAGAGTTCTTTGTTTTCCTATATGTGATGTTATGATTTCATGTATTTCGATGCCATGTTGATCCATTGAATGGAGCTACTAGATGATGTTACATATATGTCATGGATCATTTTCTTCTGTTTCTTGATTGTGCAGGTTCTAATTATAGCTATCAGAGCTAGGATTAGAGCATTCAAGTCAAGAGACGACTGTAACATACTACAGATAACAGGTATGCTTCATCCCATTATCTATTTACTTTAAGGGAAACATTAACTTCTTTTTCTTTCTGCTGTTTTATGTTAGGCCACCTACTCTAGGGAAGATACTTTTGTCTGCAGTGTTAGATTTCGTATAAAAAATTGGTGACTATGCTAGGGATTAATTTATTCCCTTGGTGGTTTCTTTGTCCTTATTATTTTTTTTATCTCTTATTCGTAACTTTACTATCATACTCAGTCAATATCATACCTAGGAATACCTTTCATTGAGTTTCAATTACAACTTTTTGTTGGGACTTTCTATTTTTTCACCAATGATCCCTCTGGTCCACTGACAAAGCGTTTCACCCCTCGAGATCCCCCTCTAGGCCTGTGTTGGATAGCAATAGTGCTTCTTCTACACATGCGTTGGCCACTATTATTGAATGAATTTTCTCTTGCTTTGATTTTTTCTTTGATCAACCTTGTTCTAGCTTCCCTTCCTTGAGTCTTTGAGTGTCTTGTGGTCCCTTTGAAGCCTCCATTTGGTTTTCTTTTTTTTTTAGTGCCTTTGATAAGAATTTGTTTATATTTTATTTTATTCTTGTCATTAGTTCATCAGAAAACTGAATTATTGTTTGATCATTGAGTTCTTGAAATAATTGGTGTTTTAGTCATCTTCTGAATAGTTTCTTTTATCAATGATTAGGAAAATATCTTAGTTTTCATCTAAAAATTAAGTGGAATCCAAAAGAAAAATCTTATGCATCATGCATTACATATAGGGCTTTGATTTTGATTGGAATAGAAAAGTTGTAGAGATAGATTGTTGCATCACTTGTGTGTTCCATTGTTGATTAATTTCTTCTTACCCTACTTAGTTAGTCCTTTAATTGTTAAAATGAAAATGAAAAGGGTTATTTTTATCATATTAGTTGCAGCATAGGTGTGTTTGGGTGACATCAAGTTTTGAGCCTTGAAATCGAAACATAATTAAATATCAACTCTAAAATTCATCTCAATTAACCTAAGGAGAATTTGAAACATAACGACACACATAAAGGTCTAGGCTATAGACGTGTTCCAGCATTGTTAAATGTAGGAGTTGTTGTTTTTTTCTAGCATTGTATCCGATGGGTAATATCTCATTCCACATACATAAGTGTATCATATAATACTCTATGTACCTTGGAGTATATTGTATTGTGCTGCACGCATGAAAAGTATATGGGAATCCTCGCATCGAACGATTACACATTACACTATGGAATACACTTCCACGTATCATCGAGTATATTTTGGAAGTCCACCATACGCTGCTATCCTTGCCATAGGTAACTGAGTTGGTCGCCTTGGAAAACGTGATACACCTAACACAACATATAGGGATATTTCCTGCCCATATGTAAATACTTGGTTCTCCAAGGTTGTATATTGCAGTTCATAGTTGCTTCACAATCCTTATCTTCTTGTGTTGTATCTTCTAGATCCATCACATAAATATTTTGATTATACCAACATTTTGAACCATATACTGAGGTTCATTATGAAGGTAGAAATGTGAGAAAGAAATATCTCAAAAATGAGGAATAAATAGGAGGAAGTGAGGACTGGGAAATAAAAGAACCGAGAGGTCTAATTTTTATTTTATTAATAAATTCAATTTTATTTCCAAAGTTTTTAAATATTATTATTTTTCAAATGTGTAACTAATTATTAATTTAATTTACAATGCTAATAATTAAAACTATAATAATTATAAATAAACATGAAAATTATAATATTATTAATTTGTAAGATGGATTAATTACAAAAAGAAGTGTAATTAAAGTAATATGTTATATAAAGGTAAGTATAGGATTAAATTTATTATTAAAAATGAAATGCGTTAAATAATAATAAGTGATAATAGTATGGAATTATTATTATAAGAGTTAAAAGGTAAAGTAAAGACTAAAATTTAATTTTATAATAAATGAGGTATGTTAATAATGGATTAAAAATTTTGTTGGGAGAAATTAGGTTTTGTATTAAAAAGCAACGATGATGAGAAAAATAATAATGTAACAGGAAACCATTCATAATGAATTTTAGGGTTGGGAGGGGTTTATCTTAGAGGAAAAAGTGGGAATCCAATTTTTGCTAATATTCCAACCATTGTCATGGTTGAGGTTATTGGGATGTTTATTAATTTTGAGGGCCTCTCTGAATTTCCTGTGAAAATAATGGTCAATATTGGCTACAATACGAGAGTATTCAATGCATATGTGATGTTTGGTCTTGTTGCAATGCTCAGCAAGGGCATATGTTTTGGACCGGTGATGCAGACATTAGACTCGAAAATACTTTGTATTTATTAAAACTTAGGGGTTTTTAAGTTTTTAAAAGAGCTAGATTTTTATAAATAATTTGAGTGGGTTTTATGTATTTTTAATTAAATATTGTAAATAATTCTCAAATATGAGAGAATTTGGTCAGTTGAGGATGTAAAGGGATGAGAGATTTTAATTTAGAAATTAGTTTCATTAATTTTGGGTGAGAGAGGATCCTTAGGGATTCAAGAGTGATTTTAGGATTTGTTGAGATATTTGGGGGTTTGTTGAGTGATTAAAGGGATGAGAGCCAAAATTGGTTCAATTAAAATTGTATAAATTAATATGCCTCAAAGGCAAGATAGATCATGAGAGAATAGAGTGGAATTAGAGTGGTTTGGGCAACAGAGTTTTGTGAGCCTACGGGATTTTGTAAAGGGCAGATAATTTGGAAATCAGGCCAAGAAGGAGAACTTCCATGTAAGGTTTGCATGATTAATGAAAGAGTTTAATTTTTGAGTTAATTTCCATTGTATGGTTATGAGATAGTTGTTTATGAGTTTGAATGCAATTAAATGAGTTGAATTTTGTAAAGTATTGGGGAATCAATCTGAGTAATCGATGTTGATATCGTTAAAACCATGATGCAACCTTGTGGAATATAGAAAGCATTGAATTGGGCATAAAATGTTGTATAGATGCCGCAGGTATTAGAGGTGGCCGAATTGCAGGTTTTGATGTTGAATGAGGAAGTATACTTATAAAAAAAAATCGAATTCAAATTCGATGGCTTAGCGTTTGGAAAGCCTGAGTAGTGGTAGAGTTATACAAGTGCTGAAATCGTGTGAAGGGTTAAAAGCTACTGAGCAATGGTAGAGGCGCAGAGTTGAATTAAATCTACATACAGTGAAGTAAAGGAAAATCAATGTGTTTATATTTTGGTTGAATGTGGTTACATATTGAACAACGTTGAAGAAGTGAGTGCGTTGGAAGCTGACGTCCAAATCTAACGCTGGTCAGGATTGTTAATTGGCAATGACAAGTTTGTTGCTGAATGATCGATGGAAAACTCGTTGCTGAATGATCGATGGCAAATTTGTTGCTGAATGGTCGTTGACAAATGCATTGGATGGGAGAACGCATAGAAGTTTAAGACTCTGTTTGTTTGTTTTGAAATACGGAGGAAGAAATCTGAAGATCAAGGACACAGAGCTTTATTTAAAATCTGTGTGATCGATGTTAAAAATGCTGTGGTTCAAAAGTGACTTGACGAGTTTAACAGTGAATTGCAAATCATAAAAGCGTTGGCATGTTAGTGGAATCGAATTTTATCCGATCAAGATTCATTACAACAGGAATGAATTGCGTTGAACCTGGTGGATCAACCGGCGTATAGCATTTCCAGAATTCAATGGAAGACTTCGACTTATGCCACGAAGCTGAATTCCATAGTGAGTGGGTGGCGAGGTAAGCTAATTGTGGCCCGAAACATTTCATAGAAGTGGTATGATATTCGATGGGAAACACAACGGTCCAAGTCTGTTATATAATGCGTGTAAATATTATGAGATGATAAACTGTGAGCGCATATTTGGAATCGATACACATTAGATAATTTGTCAAGTTGAATTGTTAAAGATGGCGGATTTGTATACATTGTAGATATGTGGGTCATTTGAAGTGAAAATTCACAGTATTGAAATTTTCTCATGCATGATAATTGATGTTCATTTGTGGAATGAGAATTAATGGGTTTTAATGAGAATCCTTGGTTATGGGTTGAGTGGGTTTGATAAGCTTCTACATGAAGTTTTAAATTGGGATTTTATTGAAGTTTGAGTAAGACATGAAGGTTTTCAAAATTGAATAATGTTCATATGTATTGAGTTTTGATTAATCCCAATTTTGTGTAGAGATGGATTAAGCCTTGGGCTTAATTAAAAATTGAAGGTTTAAATAAAACCATTGGGTTTTAAAAAGTCTTTTCCTAGGACTTTTGGGAAAGCTTTTCATTTGAGAATTCACGAGTTGTACAAGGTTCCATAACCATAAGGTCATATGAGAAGAGAGTTTCTCTATTTATATAATGGTTTTATCATAGTGGAAATGATTGTTAAGAACTTTCACTTGATGATAGTGAGTGAAATTTCCCGGACTTGGAGTCTTATCTGGGCATTTATTGGAAATGCATTTTTATATGCATGAGAATGGGAAATATTCTGGGTTATGCAGGGTTCTCCTACATCATTTTGGTATCAGAGATGGAATAGCTCTGTGTGAGGATTCAAGTTTTTTTTAAGTCGAATTAATTGCATGCGATGAATGAATATCTGATTTTGAAGCTAATGAAGATTGCAGCACAGGTGAAAGATAAGGCGAGATCAACAGGATCTTGAAGGTGAGTTGTCAGATGATATTTGACTCTGGTTTGAAAGTTGTTTGCAGAGTTCATGTTGCAAGCAGATTGAAGAAGTCTTAGCGGGAAGAAGCAGATCACAGCTGGAGTGTAGTGGTGAAGGAGTCCAACAAAGGATTCTAAGAGAGAGTGGCAGAACCTGAAGATTCAACAGAGGTTGAATAAAGTTGCAGATGAGTCAAGCCTGAAGGAGCAGTGGAGAATGCTCGAAAGGTTCCAGCAGAGGACCGGTGATTACCAAAAGACCAGATCTGGAGGAAGGGATTGGTGAGGTAAGTGGTAGTATGAGAGCTTACCGTTGTAGAGGCTTGGTGCAACTCATGGGTAGAAATCTCCTTGTGAGGGAAGATTGTTGGGAAAAATATTTGGGGAAGGGGTGAATGGAAGTGCTTTGGGACTTTCCTTAGTTTTTTACTTTTTCATTCCTTAAAACCCATACACTACTTTCCTTCAGTAAACTAGCGTATATACGCGGATCCCCTTTATGAAACTAGCATATACTCAGAGATCTAATGATGCAATGAGTTCTTCACTTATATCATTCCATAATTCATTCATTAGATGTTCTATAAACAGTAAACATGAGCAGTAAGAACAGAATAAACCATCACACAAAGCATCACACATGAACACCAGGATTTTAGGTGGAAACCCAAGTCGGGAGAAAACCACCGCTGCAGTTGCTCAGCCTTCAATATTTTATTATAGAGAGAACATCTTACAACATATGTGCTGGTGCAGACTCCTACCAGCACGCAGGCACCCACCTGCGCTCGTTTACCAGCCTCTCCTGGAAGGGAGCTCCAACCCCCTGACTCGTTTACCAGCCTCTCCTGGAAGGGAGCTACGACCCCCTGATCTCATTTACCAGCCTCACCTGGAAGAGAGCTACAACCCCCTGACTGAAGGCTACAACCCTCAGCACCTCTATGGACCACGTTTCATCAATTTTCACACTGGATCCAAAGCTTCCTTTAGGACACAACTTGCAGGCCACGTTTCATCATATTTTCAGACTGGACCCACTCCATACTTTTAAGCTCAAACATACATCACCAATAGATACTTGTCAATTCAGATAACCCAGACAGATAGCAGTAACATAGCAGAACAGATTAGACATTTCATACTCATACTTCAGCAAACCCTAGTTTTGCATACGCGCTTTCCTTTCACTGATGTCGCGTATACACGCGCTTTCGTTCACATCAATCAGCGTATACATCTATTTATACTTCAGGTCAGATACGCGCTTTCTCTTTACCAAACCCGCGTATATATGCGCTTACTCTGTTCCGAACTAGCGTATACATCTTCAGTCATTATAGAGCAGCATACTTCTTCAGATCAGATATTTAGTTCAGATTTAACCCTTTTACCTCAGAAAGATGTTCGCCTCATCTCAGATCTAAGCATTCCATAAACAGATCTAGCAGATACAAATACATTCCAGATCTAGATTTCCTTCTTCATCATTTCTTCATTGGTGCATCATGCATTCAGATCTATCATTCAACTGTAACCCTTTCCATTCAGATATACTTCAGAGAGAAGTATTCATTCAAGCTCAGACATCTTGCACCCACACTCATGATTTGCACAATGAATTTCTTCTCTTTATATAGGTTTACCATTTTTCAATACCATGAGCCAAAACCACATTACTTCCGATGGTATTCCTGGACGGGGTCACATAGACGAATCATTACTCAATACAATGGGTCAATACCATGGTGGTTACCCCTGGTTTTGCACTTTATGAGCGCTTTTGCCCATACGCGACTTGGCACGTTATTTTCCGCGTGCATACGCGACTTATCCTAGACAAATCCGCGTATTCCTTGAGACATACTCTTTTCATCATAGATCTAGCACATACTGAATTCCTTTCTTCATTACCTTCTGTACTCACTGTAGATACATCAGATTTACATCATTTAACAAGTTCATCAAGACATAATCTATCAAGCACAACTTCATAGTGGGTTGCCATCATCTTCATCAAGTGGGTTGCCATTCAAGGACAACACTCTATCAAGTGGGTTGCCATCAAGGACAATTGGACTTGATGCAGCGACCCGATGGTGTTTGATCACTACAGCAGATAGATACATTAAGAATCTGACTGACACCATGTCACTCTCCCCATTCTTTGACACCATTCTTTTCTTTTATTCAAACACCATGTCACTCTCCCCCTTTGACATCAAGAGAAAAGGGCGGATCAACACCAACACAAGGTTTTTCTCCTCATGTTGAAAGAAGAGCGTCGTAGATCTGATGTGCATTGAAGTGACCAAGCTCCCCCTGAGTTCATGCTGAATCTTCAAACATATTTTTCAATGAATCACATGACGCTATGACCTTCCTATCACCAAGGACTCATACTTACATCAAAGATCCAACCAAGTGGATTTACATATGAGACTCAAATACCCAACCAAGTGGGTTTACACATTTTGACTCCACTACCCAACAGAGTGGGTTTACAAAAATGAACAAGTCCTTACATGACTGAATATCACAATTTTACATCATGGGTCTCAACATGACCTTTTCATCAAATTACAAATATGAATTTTCATGACCAATACCAGAAAGACCTCAAGAGAGATCATATATCAGAACCATCATAATGCCAACAATGCATTATACTAGGGCTCCCCCTGAAAATGTGCATCCAATGCATCCTTTCCATATGGCCAAGGCTCCTCCTTAACTTGTGCAACCTGAACACCTTCAACGGCAAGTCATCGGCAACAAACTCTGCATGATCTGTCCATATCTCTGAATCATAAGACTTCCATCTCATCCAACAGATACTCTTCATCAAGTAACAATCCGGGCTCATCCATGATTTTCAACATAAGAAACCAAGTATCATTTCATCATTATTTAGAACTGAGAAAATAAGTTGATACAGAGTCAATAATACAGTTATTAACAGTCAGACTGATGCTTCCCCTGAACCTCTGCTCCAGATCTTCAGCTATCATATAAATTCTCTTATCATCAATGCATACGTGACTGTGTCTGCTGGAACTCGCGTGTATACGCGACTATTGTTCATCGAACCCGCGTATGGAAAGTGAAGCATAGAAATTTTCACATTCCTTCATCTCCCCCTGAAGTTGTACCACCTGTACCTGTCTTCTGCATACTAGATGCACTGTCAGAAACAAACATAACCAGAATTACCAAATCAATCATGAGAATCATCATACATTGCTCCCCCTGTGATGATACATCCCCATAATGTATCTCACATTACTTCTGCAGTCATTCAGAGAAGTAAGCTTCAGAAGCGGATGACTGCAGTAGGGTCAATATTCCCTACGTTTCTGATCGGTCCTCCATCTTTTTCCAGATTTGTTTGAACTTTCTATTTGTGTGCTGGAAGTTATCCAATTTCTCATATTTGTTCAACCTGCATTCCTTTTCTACATGTCCATACTTGTTACAAGAATAACATCTCATGTGTCCAGAGAAATAAGCATAAGAATCATAATGAGTATTTCTAATCTTCCTCCTTTTACAATCAGCTGCTTTATGTCCATACTTGTTACATGAAAAACAATATCACTTGAAGAAACCAGAGTACCTTTCTATGTAGGAACTGTTTGATTGAGGCTGAAATGATCTGCTCCTGCAATTTGCTGCAACATGCCCATAATTATGATATTTAAAGAATTCAACTTTATTGACTGATTTCCTTTGAGATTTCATCATTGTTGGTTGACCTTTTGTTTCTTTCAACACTTTAGGTTTTGCATTGACATCCTCTGAATTTTTAGCACTTCCTTGTGAGCTAGATTCTCCTTTAACAGTTTCATGGAAACCAAGACCAAGTTTGATAGCGGGAGACCTTTGATTACTCAGAATATTGTCCAAAATATTAGTACTATCTTGAAACCTCAAAAGTTTAACCTTTTCTTCTAATTTACCTTTGAGAATGTTTACCTCAACCTCCAAGGCTTGACATTGCTTCGTCATGCTTTCTTCTTTCCTTCTCCCATCTTCTACTTGATCATTCAGATTTAGAATCTCTTCTTTCAACCAATTTTCGTTTTCTTCACATGTTTGTTGCAGCTCTTCATTCTTCTTATTTGATTTTTCCAGATCTTCTTTGAGAGAGATGATTTTTGCTTCAAGTCCTTCTTTTTCAAATGACAGAGATTCTTTATTCTTCTTATTTGATGCTTCGAGATTTACTTTCAGAGATATGATTTTTGCTTCAAATCTTGCATTCTTCTTATTTGATTTATCCAGGTCTTCCTTGAGGGAGATGATTTCTGCTTCAAGCCCTTCCTTTTCAAATGATTGTAGAGGTTCCTCATTCTTCTTACTTGATGCTTCAAGATCTGCTTGTAGAGAGATGATTCCAGCTTCAAGACCTTCATTCTTCTTGCTTGATTTTTCGAGATCTGCATTTAGATCGTTGATTTCTGCTTCTAGTCTTTTAATTCGATTGGATGCATAAGTATGAAACCTTTGATACTTGTCCACCTGTCCATTCAGCATTTCTATTTGTTTTTCCATTTGAGAGATCATCTCTTTGTAGATAGTTTCTTGCTTATTAGATGAAATTTGTAGTTCTTCAACTTTAATCTTGAGAGCTTCTTCTAGATCCATAACTTTACTTTCACTATCTATACCATTGCTTGCACAAAGAAGATTATCACAAGGACCCCAATCACTACCTGAATCATCTTCTTCAATTTCTGCTATACATGTTTTCTGAGATATTTCCTTGCTTCGAGTAGCCTTCTTCTTTAGCTTCTTTGCCATGAGCACTTTCAGATCATGGTCAGAATATTCTTCATCTTCACTGGACACTTCATCATCATCTTCATTTGCATAATAACTCTTCCTCTTTTCAAATTGTTTCCCTTTACCATGTTTTTCTCTATAAGGACATTTAGCAACATAGTGACCAACTCTTCCACAATCAAAACATTTGAAGGGAAGTTTACCTTTGAATCTTCCAGTACCTAGTTGGAGTTTTCTCACAAAATTCGCTTCTTCTTCTTCGGATATATAGCTGGATTCTTTGACAACTTCCTTTTATTTTCCTTTTGTAGACGCCTTAAAAGCAGCTTCTTTGATTTGAGAAGGACCTCCTTGTATCATTTCAAAAGCAGTCAGAATACCATGTAATTGAACAATAGTAAGAGTTTGCAGATCTTGCCTTTCTTCAATAGCTGAAACTTTAGAGTCAAATTTTGAAGTCAAGGATCTTAAGACTTTTCCACCAGAGTAGTATCAGTTATGGTTTCACCCAAATTTCTCATCCGATTTACAATATCATCTAGATGAAGAAAGAAACTGGCAACACTTTCATCACTATGCATCTTCAAATTTTCATATTCAATTCTAAGAGTTTGGAGTTTTGCACTTTTTACCTTTGTATCTCCTTCATAGCTCAGAATGATTTTGTCCCATATTTCTTTTGCTAAATTTAGCTGCATCACTTTAGCAAATTCTGGTTCAGACATGCTTCCTAATAAGACATTCACTGCTTTGGCATTGATTTCATACTTCTTTCTTTCAGCCGCATCAGTAGGAATACTTACCGGATATTGATAGCCCTCTTCCACGATTGCCCATACTTCTGCACCAAGACTTTGCAGATATGCTTTTGTTCGTACCTTCCAGAATATCAGATTGCTTCCATTGAATAGAGGTGGCTTTAGAGACATTACTCCTTCAAGACTTCCCATTGCGACGGATCTCCTTCAAGCGATCAAGCTTCTGCAGAAGAACCTGCTCTGATACCAATTGTTGGGAAAAATACTGAGAGGGGGGGGTGAATCAGTATTTAGGACTTTATCAAATATTTTTACTTTTTCACTCTCTAAAACCCATACGCTACTTTGCTGAACCAAACTAGCGTATACACGCGGATATCCTTCATAAAACTCGCGTATACACAGAGATCTAATTATGCCATTAATTCTTCACTTATATCATTCCATCATTCATTCATTAGATGTTATATAAACAGTAAACATGTGCAGTAAGAACAGAATAAACCATCACACATAAGCATCACACATGAACACCAGGATTTTAGGTGGAAACCCAAGTCGGGAGAAAACCACCGCTGCAGTTGCTCAGCCTTCAATATTTTATTATAGAGAAAACATCTTACAACATATGTACTGGCACAGACTCCTACCAGCACGCAGGCACCCACCTGCGCTCGTTTACCAGCCTCTCCTGGAAGGGAGCTCCAACCCCCTGACTCGTTTACCAGCCTCTCCTGGAAGGGAGCTACGACCCCCTGATCTCATTTACCAGCCTCACCTGGAAGAGAGCTACAACCCCCTGACTGAAGGCTACAACCCTCAGCACCTCTATGGACCACGTTTCATCAATTTTCACACTGGATCCAAAGCTTCCTTTAGAACACAACTTGCAGGCTACGTTTCATCATATTTTCAGACTGGACCCACTCCATACTTTTAAGCTCAAACATACATCACCAACAGATAATTTTCAATTCAGATAACCCAGACAGATAGCAGTAACATAGCATAACAGATCATACATTTCATACTCATACTTTAGCAAACCCTAGTTTTGCATACGCACTTTTCTTTCACTGATGCCACGTATACACGCGCTTTCGTTCACATAAACCAGCGTATACATCTGTTCATACTTCAGGTCAGATACGCGCTTTCGCTTTACCAAACCCGCGTATATACGCGCTTCCTCTGTTCCGAACTAGCGTATACATCTTCAGTCATTATAGAGCAGCATACTTCTTCAGATCAGATATTCAGTTCAGATTTAACCCTTTTACTTCAGACAGATGTTCGCCTCATCTCAGATCTAAGCATTCCATAAACAGATCTAGCAGATACAAATACATTCCAGATCTAGATTTCCTTCTTCATCATTTCTTCATTGGTGCATCATACATTCAGATATTTCATTCAACTGTAACCCTTTCCATTCAGATATACTTCAGAGAGAAGTATTCATTCAAGCTCAGACATCTTGCACCCACACTCATGATTTGCACAATGAATTTCTTCTCTTTATATAGATTTATCCTTTTTCAATACCATGAGTCAAAACCACATTACTTCCGATGGTATTCCTGGACGGGACCACATAGACAACCCAGCACTCAATACAATGGGTCAATACCATGGTGGTTACCCCTGGTTTTGCATTTTATGAGCGCTTTTTCCCATACGCGACTTGGAACGTTATTTCCCGCGTGCATACGCGACTTCTCCTAGACAAATCCGCGTATTCCTTGAGACATACTCTTTTCATCATAGATCTAGCACATACTGACATTTCTTCCATAATTACAACTGAGTTGCTCTGTAGACACATCATATCACATCATATTTACATCATTACCAAGTCCATCAAGTCAAGAATAACTTCATCAGGTGGATTGTCATCAAGGACAACACATACCAACAATCTCATGTCTTCATCTTCATTAAGTGGGTTGCCATCAAGGACAACACTTTGCATCATATTGCCAACAATAACGTCGCTTTGATACCACTTGTAACAGTCACATAGTTATAAAGAACTTACCTCATAAAAAAAAAATTTACTATAGATGATTTTTCCACCTTTAAACTATGACAATACCAGCATTTATTTATTGTTCTGTTAATGCCTATGGTTGAATTATGACATCTGCCATCGGTTATTTAATGATCTTTCAATATCTATGACTGGGATATGCCCTCTGCTCTTGACCATTGGGTACTGTGGGTATTTACGTTAATTATTTTTGTGGTGAGATTTTAACCAACGCTAAGCTCCGGGTTTTTAATTACATTTCCACATCACTTACGTTGGGAGTTAATACTAAGTATCCAGCGTTTATTATTTTCAGCCACGACATCAAGTTTTAATGGCAAAATCTGCGTACTTGTAGTTCAGATCTGTAAGGGTTTTAATTTCACAAATGATTTTTGGTGTGAAATAATTGTTGGTAATCAACTCTGTCCCATCGCTGCACCTGGCATTCTCTACACCATTGATCGAGGCTTGATCCTATGGTGGATGTGTATTAAGGTTGGGTAATGACTTCGGGATCGTAACTGATTTCTCAGTTCAGTGTTGCGTTTCGCCGAAGGGTCTGGAGGCAACTTAGCCATCCTTAGGGTTTGTACCCAGCATCAACCTATTGTCTAGTGCCGCTGGGATATGGCGATCTCCAGGGTGTTTTCTCCTCGGCGTCAAGTATTCAGCCCTTCCCTTATGAACTTGCCTTACAGTCTTACGCTGTAACTCGAAGCTTAGACTTTTATGCGTTGAATAACTGTTAAATTCATTCAAAGGGTTCTGTTAATTAGTTCGAGGTTATTTCCTTTTCCTTTCTTGTTTTATCCGCCGGAGGATTCCCCTAATGAGTTGAGCACTCACTGTTATTATTATTATTATTTTTGTTCCTTCCGTGACACCCTGACAGCGTTGGTTTAAGCTCCACCTAGCTACTACCGTTTTTTCCTGATATTCTACAGGTAAATCCTTATTCGAACGTTGTCATTTGTTTTTGTTCATTCACAACAGTGGTGACCTAGCATCTCTAACGTGTTTGTCGTCCTGTTGACAGGTACCATTCACTTCACTCCGACCAGTTTTTTCAGATTTCTTGGCTATTACACCGTTTCGTCTATGAAAGAGGTCTAATCTCTACCTCTAATTACAGGTACCCTTTAAATGCCGACAGGGTTTTGAACCCTAGGTTTCCCTTCGAAGGGTTTCCTTAGTTAATGGAACTGTTATCAGATTTTTCTCAGATTTTGAATCCGTGGCCCTGCTATTGCAGTCACTGTTGTCTATTATTCTTTAAGTTTAAGTCTAGCCGAGGTTTACGGCTTGTATTTCTGGAATGGGTTTCATTTCAAAGCGTTTTTCGATTTTTTTTTCGAAATTACGGTGTATAATTTTCAGTTGTGACAGCCGGGTTTTTTCGCTCGCCCGTGCTATTTTTCTAAATTCGTTTTGTCATATTATCCTTCGACAGTTGGGATTCTCCGACTGGTACTCCTGTCTTTCTTTTATAAAAATTTATTGTGCAGCTGGGTTGCAAAAGTATATTTTCATATGGATTCTCAACAGCCTGTTCTATTTTTTCGATTTCCTGTACTGATAAAGTTGATAGGGCGTATTTGTGGAAGTTCCTGTTGCAAATGTTACCGCTGTGTATTCTGTATGTTCTGCAGACTTTCTTGATGGCAGCCCTTTCGGGGCTTATTACGATATTCTCTGCTTATCAGTTTTGTTTTTTTTTTTCTTATGAAGTTCTATACTTATGAGGGTTTTCGCCCGACTGGGAACATTAATAGTTTACTTGTTCATAGCTGTAAATTTTCTCTTCAGGCCTTCTTAATTTATGTTCGTTAAATGCTAAAATCTATCTTGGTTGTCTTTTTCTATAATAATCTAGTTACTGGACTGTTCCTGCATATATATATCTTTCTTGAAATACTATAGGGTGCACGGACCACCTATTCGTCCGTGTTTATCATAGATAGGAGGGCGACCAACCCAGAAGCTCTGTTCCGCAGGCATTATGGGTTAACAGTCCTCCTGACATTACCGTTAGCAAGATTTTGTAAAGATTTAATCTTACAGTTTTAACTCAAAAAAAAAATACATTTCCATACTACTATATTAAACTTCCTACTCTCGGCTGCCTCCTACTCGTTTTCATGTAAAAAGATTTAGTTTTCCGATACTTTATAGATAACTTAAACAAGACAGAATTATCTAGCTCACTTCCTCTGTAGGTTACCCATCAAAGTAAGAAACAGTATACGCTGCCACAATTACAATTTTATTACAGGAAGGAAAGAAAAGAACAGATCTACTTATTACAAAACAACCTTAAATGTAACAGAAATAATTCTTCCTCTATCTTTTTGAAGGAAAAACATCCACTATACTTTACTCATCTGAACTCAAATCCGATTGATGGTATTTTATGCCTCCCTTCCACGAGTTTGGGCAATTACGTCCCACAACTCTCCCTCGTGCTCCAAGACTAGGCCTTCGTTGAACACCAAATACTGGAGGAGAAACTCGGGACAGTCCGGTCCAATTCTCCGACTCCAGGAAAAATAGTAAATTCTGGAGGAGAACTCGGGACAATCCAATCCAATTCTCCAACTCCAGGGAACAGTTCTGCTCTGAAAAAGTCATTTTTCCAGAATGACAGATTTTCCTCTTCTCACACAAAACCCCAAACTCTCCTTGGAATTCCTTATTTATTCCAGAGTTTTCCTTCGGTTACTGTGGAACTGTTTTTCTGTTCAACTAACTCCAGATCTTGATTTTTTTTTTTTTTTACCATCCATTTTACTCATGAAACTAATTTCACAGTAAATCTTTTATTCAATACCAAAATTAATTTTGTTCAAATATTCTAATTAAAATAAAACACCAGTCATAATTAATCCATAATTAACAAAAGCCTAACCATTTG
>JAXQQM020063669.1:0-56841 GCA_034641835.2 Pinus albicaulis | reverse complement strand
ATTTTGAATCCCATTTTGAGGAAATTTGTAATATTCCTAAATTAGCATGTAGTTAATTGGAAAATTAATTTTTGATTTTGTCCTTTAGATAGAAGAATAAGTGGGTAGAGAGGCCATAAATCTCTTTAGTAGAAATAAGTCACTCCAAATATGAATGGGGGACATCAAAGGAGCTAAATAAAGCACCCCTATGTGTGAAAAAGGGATGAAGCACGTATACTTGGTTAAATTTGACCAAATAAACAAAACTGGTATGGAGGGAGTGGACATTCAATGAGGGACAACACAGTTTTGGAGGGAGATCCTTTGCATGGAAATAGTGGCTTTAATGAGTGGGGCCAAGGATGAGGAAGCTCACCAAGCATATAAGGAAGGGGATGGAAACCATTGAGAGGATGTTTTGTAGATTATTATTTTTTTGATGGTCTGTTATGACTTGTGGCTCTCTTTAGCTATTTAGCTAAGATTGCAGAGTTGTTTAGCACAAGGGTGTTCCCGGTCGAGAATCCCACCTTCATCCTCAAGGGAATTTGAGTGCCCACTTAGGAGAAGTTCTTGAGAATTATTTCCACATTCTAGCATTTTGCAAAGAAAAAACTTCTTCAATAGCACATATTCTACTTAGATATGTGTTGAGTTGTAGGGTGCAATAGTGGAGGGTTTCTTTGGATAATTTCTGAGCTTGTGTTTCAGTGGAGGAAGGTTTATTTCCATTGGGAGATTAGTAAGGAACGTCCCTGTGCTTCATAACATATTTTGGCATCAGGCCAAGTCATCATCATCCCCTACAACATAGTTTCAGTCCATGACTACATTATTTCAATGAGCAGTTGCAGGGGTGATTTCAATGCTCCATTTGGAGTGTTTACTTTTCAGTGGAGGGATCAACCTTTCACTAGAAGAGTACTTTGGAGGAGTTCTATTCAGATCTTCATTAGTTTCTACCAACTCATTTTAGGTGCCCAGTTGTACATCTTATTTAGCCCTAATGCTGCATTCCAACATTCTAATATTTTGTATATTTATGGAAACCCTTCCTTGGTTATCTTGGAAAAGTGTGAGGGAGCCTAGATCCCCATTTTTTAGCCTTTTTTGAGCATGTATTAATAGATCCATATATTTATATTTCCCAACTAGAGTATTAGTCATTAAAAATACATTGTCTTGGCTTCAGTGTTTGGTGTAGCAGTGGTATTACATGTTTTGGTGCTTTTAGGCATTAGAGGCCTCTTTTGTCTAGCTTGAGGGACTTGATCCCCAAGATATTGTACTCATTTTTTGCTGATACACTTAATGAAATGGATATAAATTTGGCTCATGTGTAACGTATTTTTATTTACTTTTTCTTTCTATTATTGTGTTCAATATTGCTGCTCTTCCTATTTTGGAATATTAAAGTAGCATCAGAGCATAATCTTGGCTTAGCCTATAAAGAAATTTCATCTATGTTATTAGAAGAAGAAGAATATTCTCATAGAAAGGAGAAGTCTTATAGAAGATACAAAGGCAAGACTCCATTATTTGGAGAAATGGAGGGAAGGAAGTTTTCAAAACTTCTTCTCCAAAATATACATGATATTAACATAGAAATCAAGGTAATGAGGAGGGAAAGAAATGAAGATCCCTCTAAAAGGGTTGCACATGAAGAAAGCTCCAGTTATTCATATTATAGTTGTGAGCATTCAGCCACACAATCAGATCCACAACACTCTACCATGCCTACATTCACAGCAAGAGAGATGGAGGAAGGAGATGCAGCAAAGGAGGAGACTATTGGTGATTATTTCCGAGTATGAATCTCAATCTCAGAGGTTCAAAGATCATCTAAACATCCAAGGGCTTTGCAAGATCAAGGAGAATAGAAGGCCTAGCAATCAAAATAGAAGAAAATGGGGTAAGCAACATGCTTTGGGTAGGTTATTTCTGCCTACTTTTGATGGGTCACCTAAATGAACAACTAAGGCATGGTTGAAGGAGCTAGATATATATTTTCTACAACACCAATTTTCAGAAGAGGAAGCCATTAGAGTAGTAGCACTGCATCTTGAAGGTAAGGCTTATGCTTGGTGTTTTATGAAGCTTCTTCCTTGAATCATGTAAATGTATCTACTTATGCAAAGTTCACTAAGAGGTTAGTGAAAAGATTTGATTTAAAACATTCTAAAAAATCCTTGGTTGAGCTAGCCAAGCCTAAACAAACAAAACCTTTGCACGAGTTGGAAGGATCCATAAACCCAACTCCATTGCAGAATAATATTGAGGTGGTTAGAAACTTGCAAAATACATTGCTAGAGGCAAGATCCTCACTTGAGGAAGAACTCTCTTCTCAAAAGAAAGATATGGAGATATCCTTTTCAAAAGAGGATCAAGAAAAAGGGCCTCTTAATGAAGATGAGGTATCTCCATTAATGATGAAAGTGAAGAGCAAGCAAGTGGTAAAAACATTGTCACATCAGGGGTAGATCTATTACCTCAAGAAGATAGAGATGGAGCATTTGCTCCATTCAAAGGATCTGTTGTATCTTTGCAAGTAGTACCAAAGGATATAGCATGTGGAGATCAGGGCACAATCCATGAGTAGCATGTGCCTTCATTGATAGATTGTGAGACCTTGCAGATGGAAGGAGAAGATAGGGAGGATGGCCAACATTAGGTGATTTGGAGCATATACCCCTATCTATTTCAGGAGGTTGGTACACAAAAGAGGCAGACTAATTTGCGCAGTGAAAGCAAGGACAAATCAGTCCACTTATATATGTAGTCTACTCTTGAAATTTATGTCTCATTACATGGACGAATTCCACTTGGGAGACCACGAGAATAGGAGTTGATGAGATATGTCTCACAATAGGTTGAACCACTCATAGATTCCGGAGGGGTGAGAACCTTGGTATGTCTTGACACAACGCAGAGAGTCTTGGGTAGGCTCAAGGAGGAGGGAAGTATTATCCTAATATCATTATTACCCACTCTCACCAAACATCTTGCATTGAGAGAAGATGTTTCAGGGATGGATGGCACCATCACGGTGCAAGGAGACCACTCCATGGATTTGGATAGTCAGAAGATACCTCCCCATAGGGATGGATCTTCCACATATGGTAGATGTTTGTGGCCACTCATGCTTACATTGGCCAAACTTAGAAATATTTTGATATGTGATAGCTTCCCATGGAAGGCTAGCCTCCAAAAACTTCCACCTTCACTAGATCATGAGCAGTTGTAGGAGGAGTAGCAAAGGCAAGACTTCAGCATCTCGGTGTATGACTTTGGCATGGGAGATGTCAAAGAATAATGAAGCAACATGACAGGTGCTTCACATGATAGATCAACAGGGCTATCATTATTGAGTATTGACCCTTATTGGAGATCCCAACTTTTGGTGGAATACTCCAAGGATCTCTTTTCATGCAGAGTACTTGATGACCAATTATCAGATAGGAGATATGTAGTGAGAGATGGGATCATCTATTTTCAGATTAAGATATTCTTGAATAGATCCTCTAATCTCAAGGATAAACTACTACATGTAGCATATGAGGGTTTCCTTTCCAACCCCACTAGTTTTATAAGAGCATACCATACTATCCTAGAGGGATTCATTTGGGAAGGCTTCAAAGAAGAGATGCACCATCACATGAAGAGATGCATGGATTGTTTGGATGTTGAGGAGAGACATGAATATTTCGTAGATTTATCACAGCCACTTCTTTTCTCATTAGGAGTGAGAGGAGGCCCATCTATGATCCACTTCACTAGCTTGAACCAAGTACATGGTAAAGGTTTCATTTTTGTACATCATGATTCACTTACTATGTATTTGTATTTATTTACCATTCATGTGTAGGGAATTTCTCCAAGAGGGGGCACTCTTTCTTATATACTTCATGGTCTACTTGGGGCCATAAGCAGTGATGATGATGGCCACTCCCTAAGAGATTTTTGGGATATTATGTCTTATTCAGGGTGTGCTCAATTTGCACCACACATCATACACCTTCTCCAAGCATGTGAGCAGGTTGGGGCAACAAGCAAGTGGTTGGGAAGCCGCTCATCATACCATATTCTGATGCAGTTAGGAGTCAAACTACGCTTGTTGCACTTGAGGTACCATTGTCCTTCTCCGTTATTACACATGGTAGCTAGTATGACTCTGATTATGATCCCATATGTTGATGATGTCCTTATCATTGTTGTGGGCATGATTGGAGTGATGACATATGGATTGGATATTCCCATTAGAGATGAGATTCTCCATATTTCTTATGCTTCATAATTCAGGGAGAATATTGGACTATCCATTATTGCTACATTTGACCTCTTTTTTCCATATGAGGTGAGCCATATGATTAACTTGAGCACTTGGGAGGTTCCTCTCATGAGAATGTGGGAGGAGTTATTCTAAGAATTACCATTCTGGAAGGTGATTCATTTTATATGGATGATATCTTGGGATTTGGAGCTCCACATGGGAATGAAGGTTCCATATATTTTTCAGTTTTATCCTCGCAATTTCTTGAGGACAAGAAACATTTGGGAGGGGAGGATTGTAATATTCCTAAATTAGTATGTAGCTAATTGGAATATTAATTTTTTATTTTTTCCTTTAGATAGAATAATAAGTGGGTAGAGAGACCCATAAATATCTTTAGTAGGAATATTTCACTCCAAATGTGAATGGAGGACATTAAAAGAGCTGAATAAATCACCCTTATGTGTGAACAAGGGATGAAGCATGTGGACTAGGTCAACTTGAACCAAATCAACATTGTTGGTATGGAGGGAGTGGACATTCAATGAGGGAAAATGCAGTTTTGAAGGGAGATCCTTTTCAAGGAATTAGTGGCCTTAATGAGTGTGGCCAAGGGTGAGGAAGCTCACCAAGAATATAAGGAAGGGGATGGAAGCCATTGAGAGGATGCTTTTTAAATTATTATTTGTTTATGGTATGTTATGACTTGTGGCTCTCTTCAACTGTTTATCTAACATTGCATTGTTGTTTAGCACAAGGGTGTTCCTGAGCGAGAATCGCACCTTCATCCTCAGGGGACTTCAAATGATCACTCAGGAGAATTTCTTGATAATTATTTCCACATTTCGGCATTTTTCCAAGCTACAAATTCTTCTACAGTGCAAATTCTGTTTAGATATGTGCTATGTTGCAGGGTGCAGTAGTGGAGGGTTTCTTTGGATCATTTCTGAGTTTGTGTTTCAGTGGAGGAAGGTTTCTTTCCATTGGGAGATTGGTAAGGAAGGTATATGTGCCTCATAACATATTTTGGCATCAGGCCAAGTCATCATCATCCCCTATAGCACAATTTCAATCCATGACTTCATTATTTCAGCGAGCAGTTGCAGCAGTGATTTCAGTGCTTCATTTGGAGTGTTTACTTTTCAGTGGAGGGATCAGCCTTTCACTAGAAGAATAATTTAGAGGATTTCTATTTAGATCTTCATCAGTTTCAGCCACCTCCTTTTAGGTGTCCAGCTGCAGATCTTATTCATCCCTAGGGATGCATTCCGACATTCTAATATTTTGTATATTTCTGGAAACCCTTCCTCGGTTATCTTGGAAAAGTGTGTGGGAGCCTAGATACCCATTTTTTAGCCTTGTTTGAGCATGTATTAATAGATCCATATATTTATATTTCCCATCTATAGTATTAGTCATTAAAACTAATTTTTCTTGGATTGAGTGTTTGGTGTAGCAGTGGTATTACATGTTTTGGTGCTTTTAGGCATTGGAGGTCTCTTTTGCCTAGCTTGAGGGACTTGATCCCCAAGATATTGTACTCATTTGTTGTTGATAAACTTAATACAATGGATCTATCTTTGGCTCATGTGTAATGTATAGATATTTATTGTTGCTTTCCATTAATGTGTTTAATATTGTTGCTCTTCCTATTTTGGAATATTGCACAATTTGAGGAGCCCAAGTCAAATTCTATAAGGTAGGTCACCTAGCCGTGTGTGTCTAGTTTCTAGAACATCTTGAATTTTGAAAAATAAAGCATGGTAAGGCCTCCAAAATTTCATTCTCCCAAGGTTACTCGAGATGTGTATCAAGGCGTCCAAAAAAGTGGCAAAAGCATAGAAAATGGGTGGTTTTTTGGCCTTTTTCTGTAAAATTAGGGCTTGTCATGCAAAAAGGGTTCCTGATCTATGATGTAATCATCAAAATGCATCCAAAAATATAATCCAGTCATCATTTTGATGCCCCTAAAATAAGCGTAAAATATTCTCGCTACGCATATGTGAGGAGAGAATTTCCAGATTTGTGAAAAAATAAAAAATAAATACCCAAATTCTCCAAGACTTCTCAAAATTGGTTATGTAGCACATGTGAGTGATGGGATAAAAATCCAAGGAATATTTCGCTAAAAAATCTAAGATATCCTTCTCTTTAAGCATCATTTGAGTTTCTTTTATCCTTTTCTTCAATTGATATAGCCTTATTTTTGAAATTTTGTTCCTGTAACAATAGTGATTTTTCATGTGTCTTTGGAGGTTATTGTCTCTCTTGTCTCTCTTCAAGAGCATCTACAGATGTTTATTTACCCTTCCCAACTAGTACACTTTGTCTTGGCTGATATCCATGTCTATAGGATCATCAAAAGTCAACAGTTCAAGTGGATGAGCTGATTGTCTTTCTAGATCCAGTGCCCTCTTGAGGCCTCTTGTCTTTGGCCTTCTTGGCTATGTTTTAGTATCCATGTCCTACATTTTATAAACATCTATGATATTCTTTCCTTTACCTTTATCTGCCTCTAGGTCTGGATTAGGTTTTCTTTTTATCATATGCTTGACCTTCAATTGTCAATTCTCTTGTTGTAGTAGGGCTACCATGGCATTAGTCTCACATAATTTGAACTTAAGCTCTGCAATCTCTACATATTTCACTTTAATGACCTCCTCAGCCTATTTCACCTCAACCTGCGCTACCACCTCAACCTTCAATGGTGTTGGTTCACTATGTTGGTGCAAATGTGTTTCATATTGATGCATGATATTTTCCTCCTCTATTTCACTTTGCTCAGCAATAGTGTCAAGTGTAGGTACACTTTTGATAGATTTGGGCACAAAGACTTATCTCTTTCACTTCTCACAGGTGTGACTAACCTCAAAAACTAGAGGAGTATTTGAAATATGAGTTTGCATGCTGGAAGAGCCAACCTCCATTGGTTGTGCTAATAGTGATGGTGATGGTGTGTTATGCATGACAGGAGGACTAGTGGTGAGCGTTGTTGCTACTCGCTCCATGAAGGCTTCCCAATTCATGATGATGGCTGAAAGGTGATGAAACACAATGAGTTTTACCAGACCATGGTGGAAAAGACTTGGGTAGTGATCTTGGTTTTTAGTCTGAATATTCTAATTCATTTTATGAAAGCTTCTATAAAAGTAATGTGGCAAGTCAAGTGATTTGGTAGAGGTGAAATGTGTCAAAAACCTGATATGTTACCTCTACAACCTGGAAAATTTCCCTTCACATGTGAAATACTTAATTATAAACCTCATCAAAGGAGCATATTTGTCAAGGAGGTGTCTGAAAGGGAAGATGTACTCAGGTTTCTCTCTAGCATTGGGTTTGAGGAACATTTTGTAATCTTCAAGGTCTATGTCCATGCCTCTAAACCACTTCTACTCCTGACTAGGTATACTAGTTGTTGAAGAAATCACATCTGATGATAGGTTAAACTCCACACCCGCAATGATGGACTTTCCCATGTTGAGATTAGAGGAAAATGAGATTTTAATTTGAAGATGATATCCTCACTCTACAATCTTCTCACACAACGTCAAACATCCACTACTCTGAAAGCATATCTGGCCAAGGGTGAAGCATTGATTTCTTGCATGATGGAGGGCTCAAATATTATGTGGCACCCACCCTTGAGGATTTTCCTCTTTCTCCCTAATGTCTATCAATGAAAATATGAAATCCTAGTGGTACATGAAATAGGTATGTGTAGTGAAATTTGGAAAAATAGAGTATAGGGATGGGGTAGGCTTAGAGGGTGAGATGAAGGGTTTTGAAGCAATGAAAAATTATGAAAAAAAATTCAAGAGGTAGGCTTGTATGTTGGCTCCATGATATGACTGAAATTAGATAAAGTGGATTTGATGAAAGTGGTAAAATGAGGGAAACACGAGAATTTCCTAGTTTAACAATACAAAATTGGCAAGAACTTAGGGTTTGGTGGAAATGATTTTTAGGAAGCATATGGATGGCGAGGAATGATAGTATAATGTATGTAGGAAGTGTATGATAGTGTTATATGATATTTTTAGGGTTTAGTGTAGTGAACTCAATCGATGATAGGAAAAACATGAGAATGTCTCGGGCAAGGAGGTAAGCAAAAGAATCAATGAGCTGCATTGTAAAATGACTTTGAGAGGATGTTAGAATGTCCACTTACTAATGTATAGGCTTTAGAAACCCTGTAACCTGATCCTTAAACTTATTTGAGTGATTTAGAAACAAAAATCCCAATGTGTAGCAACTCTGCCAAATGCATAACACAGCTACGGATGTGTAACAACAACCTCCAGTTGCATAACAACAACCTCCAGATGCGTAACAAAAGCCTCTTTCGAGAAAAATTTTCAATATTCTACAAACCCTTGACCATTATGGAGTCAAATGGAGGTAAGAGAGGAGCTCTACCACACATGAAAAGAGGAGAATGAGTTGAATGAGCCTATTCTTTCCTTTAATAAGCTTTTGAAATGACTTTTTGTCCTCTAGTGAAAAAAATAACTATGAAGACAGTTTTTCCTTTTTGAAATCCTTTGATATTGAAACAAATTTTGAAATAAGACAACTTGTCTTAATTTATTCTCCTAAGTATGCTAACTCCCTTTAGAAGACATATATGATGGAAATGAAGGATTTTTTTCCTTTTTTATGACAAATTGAACTTTTCAGAGGCAAAACAATGACACCTAGAAAACAAGCCTAGATGAGATGGAGTGAATGACCTAATAATTCTAAATGAAAATTAATGTGATGACCTTTTAGGTGATGATGGCCATGGATTGGATGAGGGGAGTAGCATTTATGACCTAAAATTTTTCAGTGACCAAAATTTATTTTGAAAACCTGTTTGGAAAGACCAAAAAAGTTGACCTATGACTATTAGAAAATTAATTGAAATAATCTGTTCGATCACTGACATATTGACACTAACAAGTGGCACACAAGCCTCTGAAAAGCCAAGGAGAAAGATAAAGGCACAACTAGGATGATCTGCAGAGGGAAGGTTTGGAGACTCTCGCTGAAGCTATCACGAGAGACAGGGAGGTATGGGAAGGGCCATAGAAAAGTGGGGAGGGGCTCCAGAAGTGGGGAGAAAATTCATAGACCTTCAAACTGAATAAAAGGGGGAAGAACCATGGTCCATATAAGGTAAATCTCTAGCGAATTTTTCCTTAGGGTTTGTACATCAAGCGGAAGGAGAGACCGGTGACCCAAGAAGTGAAGAAGTGGTTGTTTTGTGGGAGTCGAATACCGAAGTAGAAATAAATGACAAGGAAAGAAACCCGGAGGAGGGAGAAGAAGGGGGAAATGACATCACATGGAGGAAAGGAAAAAATCAAAAGTAATAAGGAGAAAGGAGAAGATTCTGAATTTGGTCTTGGGAGTAGACATTTCAGTTGATGAAGAAATGGAGACTGTAGAGCTTACACTAGTTAGAAGAGCCAAAGGGAAGAAATAATCAGCCAATTACATTAAGGAATGGGAAACAATTACATGGATGGAAGCCCCGACTAGAGATTTTAGGCTATTAATTTAGCAAATGGTTGGTTCATGGTAAAATATGAGAGAAAGGAACCATTACAATGGGTCCTGGAGAGGAATTTGGGTTTTGGTAGGGCCCCAATTTTGGTCAAAATATGGAGTCATTTATTTGATGCGCAAAGGGAGAAAGTGGTTGACCTTCCTATATAGGTTCAACTTCCACCCTTTCGCACCCTCTCTAGTCAAAAAATGTATTCATAGAAATAAGGAATGAGCTTGGAAAATTTTTGGAAGTGGATATGTCTTTCAAACAAAAAATGGAGTAGGGAATGGCAAGGATAATAGCTCACCTAAATCCCAGAGACGTTCTGACAAAGGATATTCAGCTGGATTATAGATATTGGTCCTTCATTAAATCGCTTCATTATGATCGGATTATGTTCCGTAGTCATAGATGCCATAAGTATGGACATCTAGTAAAGGATTTTCCCCTGGGTATAAGACGGAGGAGGAAACATAGGAAGGGAAAGGGGAGGACAGAGAAGGATGGGTGAAAATAGGGGTGATGAATCTAACTGAGGAGGCAAAGGGACAAAATAAAGGGGACCTAGAGACAAGGATAGAGGAGGAAAACATGGATACACATATGGAAGAGGCAGAGATCCAGATGCAGGAGGTGGAAGAGGAGCCAATCCGAGTCGAGATATTGGAGGCAAATAAGGCTACAATAGTGCCAATGTCTAAGGGCACTATCCTCAAACTTTGCCTGTATTTTTTTTATTCTATTACAGATATTTTTTCTCTTATTTCAAGGCCTGGTCTTTCTAGACCTTCATTCTCTAGAAATTTACATGTCATCTTACATGTTAATACTATTAATGAGACGCTAGATAGTATAATCACTTCTATCTGTTGGGCTAGAATTGTAACCTACGGATAAATTACGCTTCCCTAGACAGGTGCTAGTCTAGAAAAATAGGTGAAATACTATACTATGATTTCTCCTAACTCAGACTAGATACACAGAGAGGATTGGAGGCTTACGTTTTCAGTCACTTCCAAATGGCTCCTTCTGTCGCTTCTGTTGCAGCTTCAAGTTCAAGCGGTTTGTGAGATGAATGCTTCCTACAAGAAATAACACTGAAACAGTAGAAGATGCAATAATATAGATATCTATTCAAGCTAGTTAGCTAAATCAGTAAAGCATAAAATACATTCATCAACCAAGATCTTACAATATGTAAAATCAAATTTAACACAAATGCATGTAGGGGAAAATAAGAAGTACTCTTTATTGATGATAGAAGGAGAGGTTACAACCTAGTGACTGATTTGAAGTGACCTTCCAGCAAATATCCCAAGTCTCATCATAGGATAAATCTCTCCAGCATTAGCTTCACAAATCAATCTCTCAATTGAAAATTCTCCAGCATTTCTCTACTCAAATTTTTCCTTCTCAAACACTTAGATCTGTGTTCAATTTATAAATGAACTGTAGGTTGTTTTGCAATCAATAGCTTTCCAAAAATAGGCAAGACATGTTTCCATTCATGTATATTTCAAATGGACACTTGGATCTGAAGCTTGGCACATGTGAATTCTTCTAGAAGGCACTAGCCAAGTGGAGATTCCAGAACAATGAGAATTTTTCTCCCAATGTGAGCAACGCACCTGTGAATGTTAAGAAGTGCTTTGCAGAGCAGCCTTGCATGGGGCTACCTGCATATTAAATGCACTTAGTCCCCTTAGAGCCTGCGTTGGTGATCTCTCATTTGCTAAATAATAAGCTTCAAACCATGGAAACCTTTACTTGATGAAAGTCTTGCTTGATTCATCTTGTTTCTTGTCTTAGGGCATGTAGCAACTGAAATGATAGGGAATGATAGACCCTTTATCATTAATCCTGGAGATGATGCCCAGTTAACCAGGTCATTGGGAATGGTGCCCAAATTGAGCTATAACAATTTCCCCCTAAAGCATGAGATCCAAATAATAAGAACATTTGATTGAGATGCTTTACGCTGTGACGAGCCTGGAAAAAAAGAGGAATGGTCACTTGCATCAATATTACAATACATTTCATCATGATATATCCTCTATTGATCATAATTGTTGAGGGTAGGCATTCCCATGTTCAACACATAAAACAATCTAATAACAATTAGATAATTCAGAAAGTCGTCTACATTGGAATGTTGCCCAGATGCAGACGCGCCAACAAATATAGGCCCATGTTTGGATGTCAATCTATATGCAAGGTCACCATATAGATGATGTGTACAACAATCCTTAAATCGCAGCCCGAATGGATGAAACTAGATCTGGGGCCTTCTTATCTCGTTCACTCGATCATTCGGGTACAAGTCTAGCCATGCGAATATATGATTTTCCGTTGAACATGGAAAGACATCGTTTGATTACCAACCAATGATGTGAGTTGTTAACAAATGCGAGAGAACCAAAATTAATGTTAATGGCCCTCAAGGTACTGCAGTACATTTTTTAAGGCGTGAATAGATGATTTGATGTCGAACGCCAAACAAAATATTTCGGTCAAAGGTCCGGAAGCAAGGATCTTTTCAATGCTGTAGCAAGCCTCATGGTATGGGAATCTGATGTTTCTAAGTTAACTTCCTGGATATTGATTTTTTGTTGACAGGAAGTCACCTTATTGCAAAACAAGAGTACTTATTTCGGAGACAAGGGTATGACTTGATATAGCAATTTTCAGGGATGACGGTCATGAAAATGAAGGTTTGTGAGTATTGCAGATGGATGAGGTTTTAATCACTGGATGAATCATATCACTAGATGAGTTGGTAGCATTGATCCAAAACCGAAGTGAAAGTATGATTAACCATAGGTGTGAATGAACCGTCAAGATGATTACCCAACCCAAACAGTCATGGACATGGAGTGAAAGAAGTGTTATGTTCAAGAGCGACTTGCTACCAAAAATAAACTTTGCTTACTTTTCCTAAATTTTCCATGGTCATTTGTCGACCAGTACCTCTTTATTTTTTAACAAGCTTGAGGAGGATAACATTTGCTTGATCTATAATTCAACCCTTCGGGCGAACAAAGTATCGCTATTTAATAATTTAATGAGTCTAGCGATGAATGAAACTCGATTCTTGCCATGATCGACAAGCCCATGGCTATATTATGTTTTAACGAGCTTAACGATAGTGATAGCCCGGTCCTTTTTCATATTTAGAGAGCCTGAAAAAGAGGACGAAAGAGAACTCCCTAAGTACTTTTTCGTAAATTTTTCTCTTAGACCCGAAAAAGTGTAAAATAATATCTGAGAGAACCTCTTTGGTCATGTTTAACCAAGGTATTCCTTTCTCATAAATAATCCATCTCAGTCCAGAAAAGGGTTAAACTTATACTGAGTAGATATCAATTCATTTACTTTAATGAGCTCAAAGTGACAAGTGCTCAGCAATATTTTCACATTATCGAAGTCTGAAAAGAGCTGAAAGAAGACTCCAGGGGTTCCTTTTTTGTTGTTATCAAAGCTCAAAAAAGAGATAAAAGTGCACTTCAAATCCTTTTTCATTTTTATCAAAGCTTGAAAAATAAGGAGAAAAAGTTATGCTTTGTGGTCAAGTCATTCTTTGAATAAGTCTACATGACTAATATGTTCATCAGTTGTATTTCCTCTTCAGAACAACATCAAATGGATTAAAAATACTTGTTTCATGATAAAAAAACATAATAAAACTATAGTCATAGCAACAAATTTAACTTGAAAACAATTAAATGACTATATAAAGTAGTTTCACTATTCATTTTTACCATTCCATAGTTACCATTTGTATTTTGGAGCTCGGAACCTGATTTTTCCCCCGAACTTCAGTCATCGACTGCGGTCATTTCTGTGGACAGATTTTTTCACCGTTTGATCTAGGTTAGTTCCATGAACCTCATCTTTCTTTCAATATTCATTTCATTCCCATTCCTTGCAGTTTTTTAAGGTTTTAAGGCCCCTAGGGTAAATTCTGCCCAAAATGAGGGAAATGCACCCTTGAATGTTGAAACCTACATTGCAAAGCAGGTAAAATGAAATGTACCTGCATGTGCAATGCACTGTCTCAGCCCAAGGAGTGCTTTGGGCGCAGTTTAAGTTTTTTATTTTCTTGCTGTGTCCAAAATTTGCCTAGTTTTTTGCAATGAATGGTATCTAATGGATATTATGGTTGATTTTCAGGTTTCCATCTAATTATAATGATGATTACATGGAAATAAAGAGAACATGAATAACAAGATATGATTGCCTTAAATGATCCTGGTACTGTAAGGGCCCTAAGAGATTGCGGGCTACTTAAGTACTTCAAATTGTTAGTAATGAGGCAACAAATAGAACTATTGGAGTTCTTAGTTTGAGCATGGGATCTGGAGATAGAGGCATTTCACATAAAAAAACAAGTGTTGTCCATAACAGTTGAGGATGTGTATTTTCTCACAGGTTTGTCGAGGAGAGGTTTGCCCATTTCTCTCATAGGGTCTACTGTTGGAGGAGAGACAGTGAGGGATTATGTTATGCAATATTTTTATCCAGGGTCAGAACCTAGCAAAGATGGAAAAATAAACATCCGAGATGTCAGGGATTTTCCTTTGAGAACCATCCTTTTCATGATCGCTAAAATTTCTGGCACCGTTACACTCCATGTAGCGAACATATCATATATGAAATATGCGCTAGAGTGCTTAGAGCCAACAATATTCAACTAGTCTAAAGTTGTTCTATCTCATATAACGGAACAACTGAATAAAGAAAAGGGAGGAAGAAAGAAAAATTTCATTTATGGTTCCATCCTTATCTCCTTCACTTTGGAACGGATTCAACTGATGCAGCCACAACATGTAACATTAGATATATCTATTCTTAGAGATCTTTGAATGTAGAGATGGGTAGAACTCATGGGTCGGCATGCAGGCCAATCGACCATTGTGTTCTTGACTGCATTCTTTTCTTGGTTCCAACGGCAGATCATCGCCATTGATGAGTATGCATATGCAGGCATTGACTTCCTAGGAGATCCAGATCTAGTACTACCAGAAGGCGCTCAGTGGGGTGCAATGGGTAAGAATGATTTGACCATGTTTTTTTATTTTTATAAGTTTTATACAATTTTTTTTTGTTTTGATTTCTTTCCAGGACTAAACTAAATGTTTAATGTAATGTAGATATCGGTTGCGTTCAACTAGAAGAGGAACCAGAGCGCGAAGCAGATGCGCCAGTAGAGAGGGTTGTCGAGATAGCAGTCCTTCAGGACCTTGATATGGCTGAGGCTCTAGCTGAGCTTCAGCAGCACATAGAGGGATTGACCTTCAGGATTTCAAATTTCCGGCTCGAAGAGTTACCCATGCGACTGCAGTGACACACTATTGGGGTTCCTAACCATTGGATGCGGTTGCTCCGTAGGATTGCTAAATCTATAGCATGTTACCATGAGCACCACTAGTTTACTTGTGATTTTTTGCATACATTTTTTAGGTCAGATGACCTATGTGTCTTGGTCACAAATTTTGTAAAAACCTATAACTATCTATCTATGTGTTTTCATAGTTTTTCCTATGTTTAATGCGTAATCCTATTCAATGATGTGAATGTTTTCTTTACCTATGTCGCAAATGTCTATCTAAAACTTGTTTAGCCAATGAATCAATTAAAGTGTTCAGATTTCTGGAAATGTGTTGATATTGAATGAAATCAAAATGTCTCTCCAAAAGTTGAACTCTTAGGAACAATCTAAGAAGTGTTGGATTTCTAACAGAATAAATACTAGTAAGTTGTAGTACCACAAGTTGTGAGTCTAACCTTATGATTATGCGAATAATACCAAATGAAATGGCATCAAAGAGAATTTTGATCAACGCCCTATACTCAGTGATATTATTCATCGATCTACCAATACAAATCCCTTGAAAACTCACTAACTCACTTTTCGGAGCAAAAATGGCCCATGCTGCAAAGGATAGATTCTGCGTACTACAACTAGCACCATCAGCATATCTAATAGATGGTTTCGAAGATTCAGTCATCTGCGATGAAATGTAAAGTGGATTACTAACGTCAAGAAAACTCTAAAAAACAAATTAAGATAGTGAATGAAAATCAACATCATATAAACAATATAATACAAAAAATTACTATGCTCATGCTTAAGCATAGTAACGTTTCAAATACAACCCATTCCTAGGTTGTGCCAATGGAATCCCATTGTAATCAACTAACTCGTAGGCACCCTTAGCAAGAACTCTTTTGGCAATATAGGGGCCATGCCATAATGGTTTGAATTTCCTTGTACCTATTACATCAGCTTCTTGATCATAAAGAAGGACCAATTCACTCTCTGAGAAGATGCGAGGCTGGACATTTTTTTCGTATTGTGCCTTTATATGTTTCTTATGTGATTCTTTGGCCAATTGGGCTTCACGACGTGTTTCATCTAGATGGATGAGGTTAAGGAGATGAACTTATTCTTCTGAGGTGTCAGGTAACAAGTCTATCATGATTTTTAACGATGATATTTCACATTGGATTGGTAAGATAGCTTCCAGACCATACACCAATTGAAAAGGGGTAAATGCGGTTGCGTTTCTCACCGAGGTTCGATATGCCCACAAGGCGGAGTACAGGATCAAGTGCCATTTCCTTTTACAGACTCCTATCATTCGTTGAAGCATTCATTTAAGAATTTTATTAATAGCCTCAACTTGTCCATTTGATTGTGGATAATAAGGAGTAGAATTATCATGTGATAATCCTAACTTGGCTATCAATTCAGACATCATATGGTTGCAAAAATGCTTCCCATGATCCATAACTATAGCCTGTGGGACCCCAAACCGTGGAATAATGTGGTTGAAGAAAAACAATGCAGTTGTTTGTCTTGTGTTGTTGAATGTAGGCATCACTTCAGCCCATTTGGTAAAATAGTCGATTGTGACAATAATATAACCATGCCCCTCAGACAAAGGAGGGTTATAGGTCATGAAGTAAATACCCCATTTCGTAAATGGTCTAGCAGAGACAACAGGATGCATTGGCGCTGGTGGTTTGCAGATTTTACGGTCAAAAATCTGGCATGCATGACAACTTCTGACTGCGAGGATACAATCTCGAAAAATAGTAGGCCAAAAATAACCAGCGTGGAGTATCTTCTGCGCGGTAGCATATTTAGATAAATTTCCACCACAAGCCCCAACATGGCAATCATTTAATTCTTTTTCGACCTCCTCATGAGTGAGGCACCTCCTTAAAATGGTATCAACACCATGACGATAAAGTGTATCACCGATGATCGAATAACCTTTGGCTTGGTATTGAATACGTCGCTGATCAGAGCAAGAGGTATTGGGTCGAAAATTTTCTGTTTGGAGAGAAATGATGAAATCTCCATACTAAGAATCAGAGGATCTGATCAGAAATAGAGACTCGTCTGGAATAGATGGTTCCGACGTAGTAGCAGTACTATCAGAGGGAAGGTCATAGAGAAGCTTAGCCAAAACTAAAGACTTCTTTGATTTGGATTTCATGAATTCCAAGTCAAATTCCTACAAAATGAAAATCCATTTTGAATATTTTCCCCCCAGCAATTGACGTGATAAGATGTAAATCATGGGGTTGCAATTCGAAACTATTGTTGTTTTTTGGAGCAAGATATAATGGTGAAATATTTGGATAGCTTGAATAGCTGTCAAGGAAAGATTTTCTACGTACGAGTAATTAACTTCCGTATCATTTAGATGATGACTCAAATAATATATCAGATGTTCATTTCCATCTTCTACTTGGACCAAAACCATAGCGATGGTCGTTTCAGCTGTGGCGATATATAGGAAGTAATCATTTTTATAATTAGGAGGATACATTAATGATGCTCGGACAAGATGGTCCTTGACAACATCAAAAGAAGCTTGCAAAACTTGGTCCCAATGGAAGGGAACTTCCACTTTCAATAATCAAGTAAATCCTTTATCCATTTCGGCTTAGTTTGGAATGAACCTTCTCAGGAAGTTAGCCTTTCCTTGAAGTTTTTATATCTGAAGTAATTTTGATGGTGTAGGCAAATCAAGAATGGTTTGTACCTTTAGTGGGTCTATTTTAATTCCTTCTTTTGAGACTAAGAATCCGAGCAATCGACCAGAACCAACAAAAAACACACATTTGTGCAGATTGAGGTGTATCTTGTAGTGTCGTTAGCATAAGAAAATGGCTCTCAAATGCATCGGGTGATAAGTCCAATTTCTTGAATGTGCTGGTAAATCATCTAGATATGGTTGAACAATGTGCTCGATGTCATTGAAAGCATAATCCATTGCTCTCTGAAAAGTTGCCCCAGCTTTCTTTAAACCAAACGAGAGTTTCCTATATGTGAATGTGCCCGAGGGACAGATGAATGTTGTCTTATGTGGGTCATCTGGGCGGATATTGATTTGATTGTAGCCAGAAAATCCATCCATGAACGAAAATAATTTTCATCCAGCACAATCGTCAATAATCTGGTCAATAAAGGGAGTAGGATAGTTGTCTTTTGGACAAGCCTGATTGACATCCCGATAATCAACGCACACTCTAATGGTTCCTTGTTTTTTCATAACAGGAACGATATTGGAAACCCACTCAATTAGCGGGGTAAATGAAACTAGCACGCAAAAAAATTTCAACTTCTGCTTTGATGGCAGTAGCTTTCTTCGGATGAACAGGAAAAATTCATTGATGCACCAGTTTGACATCAGGATACATATTAATAGTGTGTTCAACTATACTAGTATCTATGCCTGGCATTTCCTCATAAGACCAAGTGAATACTTTACGAAATTCATGAAAAAGAGAGAGATATGAATCAAGTTTTGATGGAGAACAAGATACACCGACATGAATATTTTCTACAATGCCAAGTTTATTCGAAATATCGATATAAATCGTTTCATCGATATTTGATAAATTTCGCTCAGATTCAATTGCATTAATCAAAAAATAATTCAAAAAGAAAGTTTGAATGGATGGGTGATATAGTTCACTAAGATTATTTTCTTCATAATTTGGAAGATGGGAACGATGATGATAATCTTCCCATGGTTCTCCTTCTGCCATCATAGCTTCCAAAATATTTTCATCTGTCGAAAATTTTGAGGAAAATGGATCAGATGGAGTACCAAAATATAATGAACGATCAACCCAAACACTCGGCAATGCTGATTTCAGATTTCCCACGCAAGCCAAATAGACTGATTTCTATTTTAGATCAATAGGGCTGAGCGGTAAAACATCATCCAACATAGAAATATCAGAATCGCCCGTACTCTCCCTTAAGCCAGATAGAGTGAAAGCGATCATGTAGAAGGTCTCTATGCTTGCAATTTCTTCCGACGTCACAGGTAGCGGTAATGCAAAGGTTCCCATAAGAGTGGAATCCTTTAAGAGTCCTACACCAATGTTCTGAATTACTAGTTGGGGTAAGTGAATATACGGAACGCTTCTAGTTACTTACGAAGCGGAGGCAAAAATGATAATTGATTAATGATTGGGATTGTACCTTTATGTGGAAAGGAAATCATTCTAAAGTATGTAGAAACAATGGCAGTCATCGCATATACCCATGGTCTTCCAAGTAAAATATTATAGTCAAGGGGTCCATCAAAAACCTCAACATCAATACTTACTGTTTTTCCCCCTAATTCAACTTACAAATTATTGATAATACCACAAGGTTTATATGTTCTTCCATCAAAAGCCTTCAACGTCTTTGATGATTGTGATAATCGCGACGAGCCAAGTGACTTGCAACAGTTTAGAGACATAATACATGTAGATGCTCCCTCATCAATAATAGTGCGATGAAAAAGGTGATTAAGAACATTTACTTGGATGGAGAATGCCAATTATACTGGTAATTACAGCACATATCTCGTATGATTAAAGACAACAAGATTAGAATCAATCGGATCAATTCCACCAATGGTCGATAGTAGAGCCTGTTTCTGGGAGGGACAATTTCGTAATACCTCAAAAGCGGACATAGCTAAAGGGGATTGAGCCAAATCTTCAACTATATAGTAATTTTGTGCAGCTCTTGCACGAGGATTATATGTTGATTTATGAATTAATCCCTTTGGTGGCTTAATTGTCAATTCAGGAATAACAGGAGGTGGTAATGATTCATTAGATGGATTTTTTGTCGAGGTTGTAGGTTTATCAATGGCCGGACTACCATAGCCATTATTATGCGTCGACACCAAAATATCTTGTGAAGGTTTTGTGGTGGATAACATTAACACTTGGTAATTAGGAGTTGGAACTGTAGCAACCAAATTTGTGTGCGGATTTGGGAATGGGTTTGTCAACACAGTTGATGCATGAGAAGTCTTGATGATTTTTGAGACTTCAGCTCGGCAAGGACAATCCCTAACAAAGTGTTCCTCATTACATATTATGCATGGATAACGAGGTTTCCGTGGTCTAGACGGTTGATCATATGATCGTTCCCGTGGGTTAGAGGTTTGATTTTTCTTTGATTTCCCCTTTTTCTTACCTCCTGGTTGCTTATCACTTTTTCCTTTGTCAAATGACATGGCATTAATTTCAAAAGTAGGAGCAGGATTAGATGCAGTAGTGTGTTGTGTGTTTGCAGTGCCTATCAAGCCGTCTCCGACATGAGAGTCCTATATTTGAGGAGGAACATTGAAATTAGATCGCGACGCATTTGGTATTTTTTCATAGAGTGTGCCAAACTAAGTATAACTCAAGTCTAAATATTGGGCACGAGTGATAAATTTCTCTTTTGTGATGACACCACCTTTAGCCACATCCTCAGTTATATATGGTAATATTGACTTAATGAGCCATTAAGCAAGGAGCTGATCGGGAAAAAATGTCTTAACCATTTATCGATAGTGATGCCACTCATGAATATGATCGGAAATGTGAGTAGCATTAGTCTTTTTGGAGTTGGTCAAGAGTTCTGTTTCAGGTTTGTATCTGATCGGTAACTGGAAATGGGTCAAAAATACAATATCTAAGGCGGTGAAATTTTCAAAAGAAGCTCTAGGTAATTCAATGTACCATTTAGCTGCCGGACCTGCGAGTGTTCGCTAGAAAAGATGTAATCAAACAGAACCATCATTAAATGAATTTGATGAACACCATAAATGATAAGTCATAACATGAGTCGATGGAACTTCTCCAGGGTTTCCATTGAATTGAGGAATGTCAGAGGGTAATTTATGAGGTATCATCGGCCACCAAGGAGCATAATTGATAGGATCATTGGTTAACCAGTTTCAATCTGGTAATTCCAAGGTTGCAACAAAAGGAAACTGTCTATTAAGGTCAGGTTGAGCATAGCCGGGGTATGATGGAATTTCTTGGTTAATAGGTCTTCGAGCACCATCATATGGAATTTGAGGCTGGTAACCCAGATAGGGGTTATTTTGCATAGTAAATGCTTGAGAATTTTGTTTACCAAAACCTGGATATGATACTTGTTGAAATGAAGTTTGAGGAATTTGTGCCTGTCGCTGCTAAGGGGTCTGTCTACCAATGTTATAATCCAAATTAGTGTAAGTTGGATTTGGTTGATATGTATAACCAGGTTACGTTTGCGACATCCCATAAAATGGTACACCAGCTTGTGAATAAATGATCCCTGATACAGGTTGTTGTAAATTAACCAAAGGATTTTGAGTTTGTGGACCCAACATTTGATGATATTGAGTCGAAGAACTTGCCTGATAAGGTTAATGTACAATATTTTGATTATGTAAAAGGGGTATAGATGTATTAACAAGTGGTAATGAAGTGGGTGTATCAGATTGAACCGGTTGATACGAGTGTACAACCGTTTGTGGTTGGATAGGCAGAGTGGGTTGCCATTGACAAAAATTCATGTCAACATTATTTTGACCAAAATGTGACTGAGTACTGTCGTATTGTGTGACCAAAGGTTTCCCACCAACATAAGGAGGATAATAATATAGAAAATAATTTTCTCCAAATGTTGGGAGTCCAGTTGATATGGTACTTAAAGGAATTGACCCATAAGGACCGACTTGATATTTCCTTGATGATGGATGTAATGAATCAATTCGTTCAGTACTAACTATAGGACTACCATTTAAAACACCAGATGATGACATTGGTAAAGACCATGGTCTTGAAGATGTACCAGAGAAAGTGCCAGAAAATTATTTGTAGCCTTTTGGGACCAAAGGGCCACCATGCGAATATGACTTTGGTGAGGTTTTGAACATCTACGGGGTAGCGACGGTAGGATCTGACGTAATTGGAACAACAGACCCAACCGAAGATGTTGGTTCAGACATGGTTGTATGAACAAATTTATACTCTCCAAAATATACGGGAGATTGAATGGAAATGGGATCAAAAAAAGTAGATGGAAATGATTGAGGAAAGGATTGGTATAG
The DNA here is from genome assembly GCA_034641835.2 of Pinus albicaulis. NCBI lineage: Eukaryota > Viridiplantae > Streptophyta > Pinopsida > Pinales > Pinaceae > Pinus > Pinus albicaulis. The sequence goes on along the minus strand of JAXQQM020063669.1, from coordinate 34,661 downwards.
GTAAAGGTCTCCCCCAAAATGGGTTTGACTTAAAGGTGTATCAGGTTGTGGTATTTCTTCGATCGCAATTAAACTAGGAGGAAGAACTTCACCGTCAGGTCCAAAATGTATTTCAGATGGTTGACTGTGTGATATAGGAGTTTCAGTGGCTACAGAAATTTGTGGGGTGACCAAGGTAGGAACAACTTCCAGTTGTTCAACTTCAGGATTCAGATGTGATGGAAAAGAAGAGACAGGATTTGGATCAATTTTTGATTGACCAACGTCGGGTCCAGGAGGTATGGTCTGAGCGATTGAATGGATCTTGATCACGGGTAGCTGTGAAGACTCATTTTCTACAACAGTAAACGAACCAGGATGTATGGAAACAATTTGAGCTAGCTCTATTTTAAAAGATGATGTTTTGTTAGAGGTATGAATTGTACTTGATTCGGCAGATCGTGATCGTCTTCGCCTACCAGAAGTAACTTTTGGCGGTAAAGGTGGTTTTAAAGCTAATATACATGAACGATGGGGGGTAGGATTTTGTTATTTCATGATTACTGATTTATTTTATCCAAAAAACAAATAAACAAAAAGAGGGTAATTCTAGGAAAAAGGGTTTACCAAGAAACTGTGAACTGCAAATACCTCATGGAGAACCAAGAAGTATGGGCAGGTAATCTCCTTGAATGCTGTGTTCGGTGTATCACAATTTTAGGGCACCCGACTCAGTTCACTATGAATGGATAGAACCTAAAATTTTTCCTCCCAAATATACCCAAAGGTATGTGAAGGCCCAAGTTCGTATTAGCACTGTCTGATGCGAAACTGCACAGTGAGAGCACCCCTTTATACTTATCGTACTGTAACACCACCCGATATACCCGAAAGTACGCGGATGAGCTATGATATAATTACGTACATGGAGTGAGGTATCACACTCGAAATGTATCACAGACAATTTAACGCCAGCTGCTATGTTTTACGATGCCAGAACACGTCTCTAGCCTAGACCTTCTAAATGTTATCGTTATGGTTCCAATGTGTTGTTAAGTAAATTGAGATTTATTTTATGTTGATCTTGCTTAACAATTTTCCTTTTAGGTTCACCACGATGATGTATATGAAATTCCTAAAATGCAAGCTAAGAATGATAAACAAACTTTTTCTTTCAGCTTTTTCAATGAAGAACCTAGCTACTAAGGGAAGAGAGCAAATATCTAATGAGCAAACAAATCAATGAACAAAAACAAAATCAATGAATCAGAAACTAAATGCAGATTTCCTAATGTTCCTTTTGCAAAACACACACAATCCTACATGCAAATGTAAGTTTTTCTTTTCAGTTTCCTTAATGTTATGAATGCATAAAAGAAACTAGGTGCACTAGATCAATAATCAAAATGCTTTTACTTTTGAGAAACGAAGAATACAAACAACAATTTCTCTTTTGAAGGAAAGACGAGGATTTCAACAACAATTTCTCCTATCAAGGAAATGAAGATTTTACAACAATTTCCTATTTTGAAAGAAAATGATTCTTAATGCGATCGTAAAAAATGCTTTCAAATCAACTTGTCAATGATAAAGAAAAAAATTTCTAAACAAACATTGAACAAATTTTCAGCCAAAGGAGGAAGAAGTATATAGAGTCACTGTTCAATTGAGCATCAAGCACTTCAGAACACAATAGTAAACAAAATTGAGGCAAGTTGCAAAGTAAAATTCAAGGGAATTTGGTCACTTTCAGGAGTCAACGCAGTCTCCAAGTGGAGACAGTGCTTTGCAACGCAGGCTTGGAAGGGAGATAGTGCTCTGCAAAGCACTATGTCTAGACTAAGGGTGCGTTTGGCGCAGTAGACAAGGAAAAATACTACTTTTTGGCTCACTTTATTTGAAAATTAAGCTCTGAAAAGTCTAATCTTTATGTTTAACAGCTACTAGGTGGATTTACAAAGCAAGTCAGAGACTAAAACACCTATAACTAAGAAAATATCTCCCCAGACATGTGCTAGTCTAGAACAACAGTGAAAGACTATAATACCATTTCTCCTAACTCATAATAGATACACAGAGAGGATTGGAGGCTTACTTGTTCAATCACTTCCAAATGGCTCCTTCTATCACTTCTGTTGTAGCTTAAAATTCAAGCAGTTTGTGAGCTGAATGACTCCTGCAAGAAAGAACACTGAAACAACAGAAGATGCAATAATATAGATATCTATTCAAGCTAGTTAGCTAAATCAGTAAAGAATAAACTACATCCATCAACCAAGATCTTACAATATGGAAAATCAAAGTTAACATAGATGCATGTAGGAAAAAATAAGAAGTACTCTTTATTGATGATAGAAGGAGAGGTTACAACCTAGTGACTGATTTGAAGTGACCTTCCAGCAAAGTTCCCAAGTCTCATCACAACATAAATCTCTCAAGCAGTAGCTTCACAAATCAAGCTCTCAATTGAAAATTCTCCAGCATTTCTCTACTCAAATTCTTCCTTCTCAAACACTTATATATGTGCTCAATTTATAGATGAATTGTAGGTTTTTTTTTAATCAATAGCTTTCCAAAAATAGGCAAGACATGTTTCCATTCATGTAGATTTCAAATGGACACTTGGATCCAAATCTTGACACATGTGAACTCTTCTAGAAGGCACTGGCCAAGTGGAGATTCCGAAACAATGAGAATTTCGCTCCCAATGTGACCAACGCACCTGTGAATGTCACGAAGTGCTTTGCAAAGCAAACTTGCATGGGGCTACCTGCATATGCAATGCACTTAGGCCCCTTAGAGCCTGCGTTGGTGAGCTCTCATATGCTAAATAATAATCTTCAAAACATGGAAACCTTTTCTTGATGAAAGTCTTTCTTTATTTGTCTTCTTTCTTGTCTTAGGGCACGTAGCAACTAAAATGATAGGGAATGATAGACCCTTGATCATTGGTCCTGGAGATGATTCCCAGATAACCAGGTCATTGGGAATGGTGCCCAAATTGACCTATAACACTATCCCCGAGATTTGGCTAGTTCAACAACCCCCTCCCTTTCTTGGTAATTCTAGAACTTATAAACATGAGGGTGAAAGGAGCCCATACAACCTGAGATCCAGAGAAAATAATGAAAAATATTTGGAAGTGGTAGGGGGACTAGGAAATATCTCATTTTCAACCTCGGCTCCAAATTTGAGGGGAAGAAAATAAAATCTATCTAAAGCTGAGATAAGAGAAAAAATTCACATAGCAGATGGAAAGCAATGATCCTTAACATGGGTAATTAGAACAATGAAAACCCCAGGTGTGGTGATTAAATGATTATCCTTTCCCTCAATTGCATAGGGTTGGCTAGTAGCCCCAAAAAACTAGCACCCAAGGCTTTAATTTACAAATATGGTCTGGATATAATAATGCTCTAAGAAATTCTGGGAGCGGGTGAAGAAGTAAAATTAATTCTTGCTAAGATCTTTCTGGGTTGGTATTTCTAGTGTCTGGATCCTAAAGGAAGGTCTGGGGGACTTTCCCTTCTCAAAGAAGGAAAATTAAGATTGATTAGTTCATGTGGAATGGATCAGGCCCTGGCATTAAAAGCCTATTCTATTGATCTATGTACAAACCTTCTCTTTATAAATGTATACGGGTTGTTCGAGGACCAAATGCCCTTCTAGAATGAGTTGTGGGAAAAATATTTTATGCTTCACTCAAACCTGATCATAGGAGGGGATCTCAATTTCTCCATTTTCCAAGCAGAAACCTAGGGTCCTACTACTCGTATTGGCCCCATGTCGGACTATTTCTCAAAACAAATCCAAGTTGGCAAGTTCATCGACGTAAATATTCTTAAGATGAGACCAACTTGGTGGAACAGGAGAAGAGGTGAATCTAGGGTTGCAAAGAGGCTAGATAGGTTCCTAATTAAAGAGGAGCTTGCGGATAAAATCCCTATGCTTATACAATGGATTGGAGAAGGGGGGGATTCAGATCATCATCTATCCTATTAGAGCTCAAAGGTCATAATGACAAACCAGGGTCTCCCTTCAAATTTAATCTTGGATGGCTAAAATATGAATCCATTTAACTCCCTCTTCAAGGCCTCTTAGAGGCCTTGAGGGAAAAAGAAAGAGGAGAGAGACAAATCTTCCCACTTCATGGAAAACCTAAAAATAATGAAGAAAGTTACGATGCGAGTGGGAAAAAAGGAGAAAGGAGAGAGAGGAGGAGCGGTTAAAATTTATGGGAGAGGAGTTGGTAAAAATGGAGAGTCCAGGAGGAAGATGGGTACAAATCACATGAAAAAGAGGGAAAAAATAAAGCTATTTGGAGGTAGAAGGGAATAAAATTTTTTCCTAGAAGAGAAGAAATATGAAGATTAAGAGTAGAGAAATTTTTTTTTTGTCTATAGGGGAAGGAAAATTCCAAGTTCTTTGGTTATACCCATGCCAAAAGAAGAAAGAGTAAAACATAGTCTGGGGGATGAAGATGGAGGAAGGCGGATAATAAAATCCTTCAAGAACCTTGCTACCTTGGGAAAGAATAATTTTATTTATTTATTGAAAGCCCTAGCAATTGTGACTATAGATGAAGTGGTGTGTGTGGCTCATTTCCTTTCCCATATATGTTGAGAAGGAAAATGATCTTTCGATTTCGATGACTAAGGGGGAGGTGGAAGGTATCCTTAAATTAATGCAAAATGAGAAGAGCCCTAGGCTAGATGGACGAGACAGTGGATTATTTCAACATTTCTTTGAATCAGTGGGGGATGACCTAACTGGGGCAGTGGAAGAAACAAGGACAAAAGGAGTAGTTTTTGAACCATTTAATTTCACCTTCTTGGCCCTAATTCCAAAATCGGAAGAGCCATGCTCTTTTAACGAATTCAGACCTATTTCTCTATGTAATTGCAAATAAAAAATCATTTCAAAATTCATAGGAGTAATACTAAAGTCAATTTTGTTAAGGAATATCTCAAAATAACAGTTTGGTTTCTTGGATGGAAGACAGATACATGAAGTAATTGGAGTAGCTCAATAAGTGTTGCAAAGTATCAAAAGAAGCAGGAAAAAAAGGATGATTGTAAAAATTGACCTATATAATGCCTATGAAAAAATAATTTTCTTATACGTGAGGATATTTCTCACACTGTATTTCATGCCTCGTGGCAGTATTCATTAACCAATAAATGTTCTTCCCGGGGGATTATCGTTAATTCATTAAATTTTCCCAAGTAACCGTTTGAAAACCCAACGGACCCGCGCCTACAATGGAAAATCCCCAAAACTTTAAAACCCTGAACACGTCGCCATTTTCCCTTTCCGATGCAAATTTTTTCAAAACATCTTCATTTTCCAGGTGTTTAAGCGCACACTGACATTCTCCTATCGGCAAATCATTTGATCCAGCATGACCAAATGTCCCAATTCCTTCTAAGATCTGCGATAAACCTGCATCCTCGGTAATATTTTATTCCCCCCCAAGTGCTGTAAATTTACATTAATAATATACCTCGCAAGAAGAAAAACTAGCAGGACTCTGTCAACCCCCTGATCCATCCCCCTGTAGACCTGACCCACATTCCCTTGGCAGATTGAGATTACAAAATATTTGAGACACAGTGGGAGTTCGGTCTTTTTGAAATTTATTGTTGGCTTGAGGATAAGTTTGTGGAAAAAACTGATTAAATTGGACTTTGGGAGTCCAATCTACCCCATTACATCTTTCCCCAAACCTTTCAATCTATTGAAATTTGCAAGAAAATGCCAACCTGATATATCCCATAACAGAGAGAAATTATAGCCCCTAGTGGTGAAATTATCTTCACCATTACTACTAAAACCATTGACCGAATGATGCAGGCCCCCTCTGTAGAAACCAGTACCACATTTTCAAAAGAAGCCTTAACTGAATTGTATTAGAAGCTATATTTTTCCAAAATAGCATGGATTTTTTACCTTTTCTTGCCTCAAAACACCCAATTACCAACAAATAATCCATGTTATCCTTACTCTATTTTCCGAGATCTGTCCAACAAAATAATATCTATGATATCCTACATTTTAGGCTATTATTCCAATCAATGGGTATTTGAAACCATCTTAGGTTTCCTATCAATATTTTCCATAGATATTAAGCCTTCCATAATTTTCAATTTCAGTAAAGTTATGGCTGACAATATTCATGAGAAATTCCTGAAGTTACCAACTGAAGGAGTGTTCAAGTATACTTCAATTTTGGTTTACATGTTTATTTATTATCAAGTAGATAGATTCAAATTTGCAATGCAGAAGTTAGATGAGGAAGGAATCAGTAGTATATTATTTTTTGGACTTCCCTAGTGGTGAAAGATGAGGAAGAATTCACTTTCAAGTAGTACATGAAGCATTTCATAGACCCATAAATGAGCGTGTTAATTAGTTCAACAGAGTCAAGGATCAATGAGGAGAAAAAGAGGATTTTACATTTGACGAAGCAAGAAAATACTAGAGACTAGTACTTGTACCAGAACTACATTGAAATCAGAGTGTATGGGTGTGAATTAGCACCATACAAATTGCCAAAATACCTCTCCATGAGAATATTTGCACTAAAATATATAAGAGAGATGATCAATTCAGATGAAATCCATTTATCAATCGGGTGATGGGATGCATCACTGATGTTAGATTTGTGGTGTTGATAAATGGGGCAGCATCTCCTTTTTTCAAAATTCAAAGAGGGCTTAGGCAGGGGTTCCCATTATCACCGATCTTATTCCTCCTATTTGCAGAAGGATTAATTCAGATGCTGGTGGAAGCCAAAATAAGGGGGGTTATTTAGGGCATTTACGTAGTGGTAAGTCATGTTATCAAATGATGTCGCTAACACTTTCATGGAATACTTCGAAACCAAAGCCCTTGAAACCTTCCACCTTAAAACAAAATTTTGGAAGTGTTTTGTATATTACACCTTCTTCATCTAGTCCTATGGCATTCCTTCTCTCCGCCAATTCCTCTCAAATCTCAATATCGTCTCTCCCGACATCTAGTTCACTATGGTACTGGAAGAGAACCATTCCCTTCCTTTTCTTGTTGTCCTTGTCTTGTGCATCTCTGATGGATCCCTTTCCCACCAGGTCTGTCGGAAAAAGAACCATACGAACAGGTACCTTCATGCAATCTCCCACCATCATACTACTCAAAATTCTATTGTTATTAAAACCCTTGTCTCTCGAGCCAATCAAATATCCTTCTCTAAATCCTTTCCTAAAGAAAAATCCCATCTCACTAGAGCTCTTAAATCTAATGGATACACCTATTCCCAAATCAATAAAGCTTTGCATTCTTGCACCCATCCCTAAACTAATAAAATTTCAACCACCCTCCCCTAGCCAAGGTAACCCTACCTTATATTTAAGGAGCTATCGATCATTTTTCCAAAATTATTTCTAGAAAGAACATTAAAACCTTCTTCAAGCCCTAGAGAACCCTCAGTAAAAACTTCAGGTCATCCAAGGATAAGAATGATCCTATGTTAGGCCCTAGATTCTATGATATCCCCTACTCCTGTGGTAAATCTTATATAGTTCAAACTGGTCATTCCCTCAAAACGCGGTTGAAGAACATATGGCTGACACTGAGCACAACCATATTGCAAAATGTGCCATTGTCGAGAACTCTAATTCTTCTAAACACCTTTTTTTTTTTACAAATACAAAATCCTTGCTCATGCTTCCTTTCATTCCACCCGAGTCATTCGGGAATCCCTCGAAATCGAAAATCATCTTAATAACTTCAATGTGATGATGGTTATCAATTGAGTCATTCCTGGAAACCCATATTCCACTTCCTTTCTTCTAAACTCCCTACCTGTAATCGTAGTTCTAACCCATACTAACCATCCTTGGCATATTCCCTCCCACCCCCCCCCCTTCACATTTTCCTCTTTCCTCCTTATTACTTAATCATTTTCTCCCCTCCCCCCCTCCTTTCTTTAATTTTGATATTTAATTTATATTATTTCTCGTTTCAAATCTCCAATCAAATCACCCTATTTAAAAAACATAATCGTTCTCTACCTCTAGTCCATTACATTGATTTTAATACCTATATTCTATATTCAAAATTTAAATTTTGAATTCTATTCTTATTAATATTATCAAATTAATTTAATTTCTACATTAATATTTAAATTGAAAATAAAACAAAATTCTATTCATTATTTCCATCTTCAAATCCCTAATATATCTAATTAAACTACCCAATCCTATTAAAATTATAATTCTCCATATCTCTACCACCCCTTCATTTATTTTAATCTTCTCATCGGTATTTTCTTAATTAAATTAATCAAAAAATTTGAATTTATCTCCTAAATAATTATTTTCAACTTAATTTTTAATTTAATTTTATAATTAAAATGATTTTTTAACATAATATAGCCATCTCATTCTCCAACTGCTAATTCAAATTAATTAGTTTTTAATTCATTGAATTAGTTTATTAATAATTTATTATTTATTTAAACTTTTATAATTTCTCCCTAACGGCTAATTTTGAATCCTATCAACTTCATTGAATTTAACGACTATAATTCATTCTTATTTAGACTTTCAACTTCTGCGCTCTTCCTATCATATGCTCAGATTCCTCCCCCTGAAGATGGATGAATTTTTCACCCAAAATGTTAAGCTCTTCAATCAGATTACACAGGATTCCAGAAGCTCTAATCTACATCAATTGAAAATTATTTTAGATTATATTTTCAAATTAAATTTATTTTTAATATTTATCCAGAAAATAAAAGTAGCCATTGGATGGAGTATATTGCCAATATTATTTAATGTTCATGTATTTGAATGATATTTCCAATTATGTTTATTTTTCAAGTTAACCTAATAGAATGAAGAATGATTAACTTCCTACGAGCACAAGAGACCATGATTATGTGACATCAATGATGAGAAATGTTATTAGAATATGCCAAAAGAGATCAAATAATATGCAAACAAATCAAAAGGTTAGGCCTCCTTACTCACCTACAATGTCATGATCCTCCTATAAAATATAACAAAGGTTGAAGATTTTTTTTTTTTTTATTTCCTTATTTCATTTTGTTGTCTTTGATGAGGCATTCTTGTTAGGATCGAGATGCTTGAGCCATGCAACTAGAACTAGAAATGTTATGACAATTTTGGTTGGTGTATAATATCAATTCCTTTTTCAAATGAAGCTTGCATGTGTGCGATGTTGGCAAGCTAGTGATAAGAACCAGTGCAATAAAGTATGAATAAACACACGACACAATCTCAAATGTAGTTTAGGCATATATTTTGCTTAGTGGAAAAGTAAATTGCTATATCTTAAAACTAGGGCATTTCTCTTTGGTTTTGTTCTTGAAGAAGATAAAGAGTAATTTTCAAATTCTCCACACAATTAAGGTAGTATTCTTGAATTTATAGTTGATTAGCAACTTTACTAGTTCACTTTTATGGGTAGTTGAGGTAAAGGGCTCTTTGGTTTGGTGCTTGAAGAAGATAAAGAGTAATTTTTAAATTTTCCACACAACTAAGGTATCTCTTAAAAACCAATGTCTTACTCTTGAATTGATAGTTGATTAACAACTTTACCAATTCACTTTTATGGTTAGTTGGGGCAAAGGCCTTTTTAGAAGACGTTTTTTTTGGGATTTTAGGAGTTAACAATGGTCATCATAATTAATTTGGGGAAGAAATTATAGATAAATTTATATCTTTATTTTAATTTTTTCATAATTATTAAAGAGTAAATATGGTATAAATATATTTATATGTGGTGTTGTTGTTGTTGTTTTTTTTGCAATGTTAAATTAGGTGTTAATCTAAAATTGTGAAACATGGTTTGTTTTACTATTCTCCCTAATGTATTCCTCAATAAACTGTGAGGTAACTCCTCAAATCTGAATATGTATTAGCTGAAGAATGCATATGTATTTATACATGGAGGTGAGGCTATTGGGATTCATATCCCAATGACTCTTGGCCTTTCTTATTTCCTAATATTAAATAATATACAATATTACATGTGCACACCCATCCCATAGGATTAGGTGCCAACATTCCCCCTTTAATCCGAAGGATGTCAGAGTCCAAGCATTGATCCAACTTTTCAAACTTTTCTCTTCCAAGTGAAGCAGAAGATGTTTCAGCTTGCTCATCAGGGAACAGTGATGTAGATGTATTTGTTTGGTCTACTCATGATGTCGAATTAGATGGTACTTTGTATTGATGTGTTTTGTTCAGAACAAGTGGAACTTTGGGTTCTTGGCCAACTTTGACTGCAAAGTAAGTTGCTCATCATATGTGGAATATTTACTGCATCTGCAAATCTTCCAGGATTTTCCGGAGCCACACAATTTCCTTTGTTGCTTCAGCTGCTGCCACATATTCTGCCTCGGTCGTGGAATCTGCTGGAACTGACTGTTTGCGTGATCTCCATGAGACAGCTTCTGATCCAAGACTCATGGTGTAACCTGTAGTAGACACCCCTGTTTCTTTGTCGCCATCAAAGTCTGAGAGTATCCGATCAAGTTGAAGTCGCCTACCTGTGTATATTTGAGTCCAAAGTCTTGAGTCCCCTTCAAGTACCTTAGCACTCTTTTTGCAGCAGACTAATGTCCTTCACAAGGTTTTTGCATGAACCTTGAGAGGATTCCAACAGCAAATGAAATGTCAGGTCTGGTGGTGGTCAGGTAGATAAGACTTCCTACAAGCTGTCTATACTTAGTTGCATCCTTAAATTCCTTCCCTTCAATAGATGTGAGCTTCAAGTTTTGTTCCATTGGAGTGCTTAAGGGATTACAGTCATTCATGCCAAATTTGTTCAAGAGATCTCCAATGTACTTCTTTTGAGAAAGAAATATGAATTTAGGATGTTGAATTACTTCAATACCAAAATAGTAATGAACATGACCCAAATCAGTCATTTCAAAACCTTTCTTCAACTCTTTCTTCATGGATGCAATATAGCTCTCATTGTTTCCTGTTATCAAAAGATCATCTACATATACCACAAGATATACAAATGTTTTTCCAACTTTCTTAACAAACAAAGTTGCATCATCAAGATCAAAGTGTTTGAAATCAAGTTTCAGAAGATGCTCAGTCAACTTCTCATACCAGGCTCGTGGTGCTTGCTTGAGGCCATACAAGGATTTTACAAGTTTGCAAACTTTGTGTTCTTGACCCTTTATCACGAATCCTTCTGGCTGGGACATATAAACTTTCTCCTTTAGATCTCCATTCAAGAAGGTTGTTTTTACATCCATCCGATGGACTTTCCATCCACTCTGAGCTGCTAAGGCAAAGAGAGTCCGGATGGTGGTCCATTTTGCTGTGGGAGCAAAAGTTTCTTCATAATCGACTCCTTCTTTCTGTGCGAATCCTTTTGCCACAAGCCTGGCCTTGTGCTTTTCAAGTGAGCCATCTGCTTTGTACTTGTTCTTGTAGACCCACTTATAGCCAATTGGTTTCATTCCCAAAGGCGGATCAACCAGCTTCCAAGTGCCATTCTTTATCAAGGCATCATACTCCTTCTGCATCGCTTCTTTCCATTCATCATGAGAAGCGTCTTCTTTGAAGGAAGTTGGTTCATGATCTGTAGACAAACTCAATTCACAGTTATAAGCAATATCCATATCAACAGGAGAATCAGAATTATCTACATCACCTTCGATTTGTTGAGTGGAAATTCTTGTTCCTGTTTTTCCAACCTCATCAGGATGAACATTCTCCAGTGTCTTTGTCAGCCATTTGGGAGGACCTTTCTGAGATGGCCCAGGCTGGTCATTTGACCGAGTTGGGATTGATTCAAGATTCAATCTCCCAATTCTGTCAATCACATCATCCAATGTGTCATCCGTGGTTGTTTCTTCATGTGGGGGAGAGAGTGCTTCAGGACATGATTCCACAATTTGATTCAATATCGGAATCCCCCCTTCAAGATGTGGAATCACATTATCAAATTCTTGGAAGGACTTTGCATGTGTGAATCTATCTAGGCGATCAAGTTGCCGCTCAACAACCTTGTCACTCTTGGAAGATTCAAGAAATATGACATCTCTTTCTATCACAAACTTCTTATTTGCTTCATCATAGAGACGATATCCTTTGGAGGTATTGGAGTACCCCAAGAAGATACATTTTCTGCTTCTAGCACCAAGTTTGTTCCTTTGACCCTGGGGTATCAAGGCATAACAGGTGGACCCAAAGACCCTGAAATGCTTTACCGAAGGAATGTGGCCATGCCACATTTCAAAAGGAGTTTTGTTTCTAATTGAACTTGAAGGACACCTATTCTTTATGTAAACAACACATAGAATTGCATCAGCCCAAAACATCAATTTTACATTCTTGAAAAATAACATGGAGCGAACCATATTTAAAATAGTTTTGTTCATTCTTTCAGCTACACCGTTCTGTTGGGGATTATATGGCACAGTTGTTTGATGTTTGATTCCATGTCGACGAAGATAATTTTCAAATTCGTTTGAAGTGTATTCTTTTCCATTATCAGTACGTAGAGAGCCAATATGTGTTTGTGCATCATTTTCAATCCATACATGAAAATTATTGAAAGTTTGAAAAGCATCAGACTTATTCTTCAGTAAGTAAATCCAACACATCCTGGTGTAGTCATCAATAAATGTCATCATGTATTTGTTTCCATTTGCAGAAGCAATAGGCATAGGGCCACATAAATCTGAATGAACAAGTTCAAGTTTTCTATGTGCTCTTGAGTGTGAATCATGAAATGGCTGTTTGCTATGCTTTCCTAGAATACAAGCATCACATTCCTTAGGTTTTCTAGGAATTGTAGGCAGTCCATCAACACCATTTCTCTTCAACAAACGAAGGCTGTCATAGTTTAAGTGTCCAAATCTAGCATGCCATAAAAGACTTGATGGAAATGTACCTTCATCATGATGTGAACTAAATGCAAAGTTTTGAGCATGAGCAGATGAACCTTTCAGCTTCAAGAGTCTCCCTTCTTCTATTCCCTCCATGAAAAGTGAGTGATCTGATGCTTTTCTGACCTCTGCCTTGCCATCAAACAAGTGAATTGAGTGTCCTTGCTACCGGATTTCGACCAGGGACAGCAAGTTTCTCTTCAACTCCGGGAGGTATAGAACCTCATGTAGGATATGATCAGGAAGACCAGGCAGTTTAAGCCTGACTGTGCCAAGCCCCGATGGCTTGAGTTTGGATTTATCTGCGAAATATACTGCTCCATCAACTTTGTCAGTGAATTCTTCAAAAAAATCTTTTCTAAATGTCATGTGACATGTTGCTCCTGAATCTAGCAACCAATCATCTCTCCATGAAGTAAATGAAACATCAAATAAGTCTTTAGTTACTCCATTATTACAATGTGCTAGAACATAATGAGCGGATTCAGGTGCTTTACCTTTGTCTTTGTCATTAGTTTTACCTTTGTCTTGATTTCTTTGCTGCTCAATTTTCTCCCAAGGTGTTCTACATTTGGATGCATCATGTCCATCTCTATTGCAACGTGTGCAATGAAGATTGGATTTGTCAGATTGTCTGCCCCCCCTTTCTGTGAAGTTTCTTCTTCCTCTTCCTCTTCTGCCACCTCTTCCTCTGGATGAATCTGGAGCATGACTCTTTTATCTATGTGCCAAGTATGCAGCCTCTTCAGAAGATGAAGGGACTGTCATCTTCCCGAAAGCTTTCTCTCTTTCTTCAAACTTTTTCTCAAGTGTATCAAAGGTGATATGCTCAAGGTTTCCACTTGCTTGCAATGACTCAAGATAATGTGAGTAAGTCGGATATAATGCCTTAACATATGCTATGAGAGATATGTCCATTTTTACACCAGTGCTTTCAATGTCATGCATTATAGATCTTACTTCTGAAGCTAAAGCAAGGGGATCATCATTCTTCATTTCAAGACTAAACAGCTTAATCATCAATTGAACATTTTCTAATTCTGAATGTGAGTCATAGAGTTATTTTAGCTTCTTCAAGGCATCATAGGCATTTGAGAATGATGAAATATGGCGACTCGCCTCTTCACTTAGGGACACTGCAATCAAGGCATAGGCCTTGCAGTTCTTATTTTCCCAAATGGCAAGCTCTTTGTCTGAAGTGGGCTTTGCTGGTGGATTTTCTTCTTGTCCTTCATAGATTCCTTTCCACAGCTCATTAAAAATGAGTGTGTGTTTAATCTTTCGAGACCATTCAAGATATTTCTCTTTGCCGGAGAGAACCACCCCAACAGTTGAGATGAGAGAATGCATTAGATTGCTGGAAAAAAATCTTCTGAAGAGGAAAAATTTCTGCTATAAAAATTTTCAACTCTTGAAATTTTTCAATTAAAGGGGCAAAAACTCTTGCTGGAAAAATACTCTGAGTTTAAAAACTCTTTGCTGGAAACTAAATTCTGCACAAAAACTTTGCTAAAGAATGAATTTAAATGGACAAGAAACTCTTTTCTAAGAGACTGAATTCTGCACAAAAAAATATATGTATATTTTTTTTATTTTTTTTTGGAAAAAAAAATTTGTATGGGAGGCGATATGGAAGGCAGTAATGAATATAATGAGAGGCGGTATGTGGGTGGTATTGAATATAGAATAAAGGGCGGTATGATGGGAGGGAGGTAATGTAATGGAGGGGCGGTGTTACATATATACGCTGTCACATATATACGCAATTCAACAACAATAACGCCTAAAGAATGACACGTTGTGTTAAAACGCAGGTAAAGGGCGGTATTACAAATTTGAAAGGGCAGTATTACATTGGAATGAATGTTATAAACAATGGAGTGGGTGGTATTAAACTGGAATGAATGTTATAAACAAATGGAGTGGAGTATCACAAATTTGAAAGAGCGGTATTATAAAGGGCGGAAACGTTAAAACGCAGCGTTGTATATAACAGTGACAGCGTTTTTATATGGACAGGGTTGTATATAGAGCGTTTAAATGTAATGACAACGTATAAGACAGCGTTTATATATGGAATAGACAACATTTATATAACAGTGGGAAGGGCCGAACGGGGAGAGAAGCGTTGGTGCAGAGAGGTGAAGTGTAACGCTGGGACCAAAGTGTGGGCAGCGTGGAGATGTATTACTGAACAGCACAACATATTATAAAGATGGTGGAGGGAGTTATCAATTGCAAAGCGAATTAGGGAGAGCGCAGATGAGAGGGGGGCGTATGAGGGAAGAGGCTGCGTTAGACAGTGTAGAGCGCAGGGGGAAGTTCAAATGGCGGCAGGAGTTGTGAAATGCTTAAGCCACGGAAAGGGAAGCAAGGGGAGCGTAGGTTGTAGACGTGGGAGAGCTGTGCATTAGATACCTAAGTAGGAGGGCACAATATGTTGAGAGGTGAGGGATGAATGTGGAATGTAGGGAGAGAGATAAGGGAATGGAGTGAGTCGATGGAGAATGGAGGAGGCCAAAAGGCCATTACAAAAATTTTGAAATGGAATCTTTGCAGAATGGCAGAGGAGCCTGCAATTTGCAGTGTTTCAGAAACTGCAGGATTGCAGAGTCTTCAGGAGCTACAGGAGCTGGAGCTAGAAATGTCAGGGATATACAGAGATAAAAAATGTAGAATAACAGTCTAGCAATTAAGGATCAGCAAAAACTATTAATAAAAATTGACTGAGCAAAGGAGAGGGAGTTACACCCAGCTGTCTACACAGACCACAGTGGAGCCGGCTTTTGATACCATGCTGTCATCAGAGGTAACTCCTAAATCGATGATTTATTACTCGAAGAATGCATATGTTTATACATGATAGTGAGGCTATTGGGATTCAGCTCCCAATGACTCTTGGCCTTCCTTATCTCCTAATAATACATAATATACAAAAATAAATGTGCACACCCATCCATAGGATTAGGTGTCAACATATTCTTCTCTTTTCGTATTCTTTAGAATGTATTTGACTCAGTTGTAATCCTTTGAATTTAATTCTGTGTGAATGTGATCAAAGGATATAACCTTGAAGGTTCTAATAAACTCCATAACTCTAATCATCTATTAATTCAATAAAGAAATATTCAAGTCCCAGATCTGGGTGACGCGACAGCCAATCCACCCCATGGTGTGTGATGACACATCCATCTGAGGTTCGGTGGTGCCATGCCACGAAGGTCACACCACGTCACAACAAAGAATAATTAATATATTTAATGATGCAGGTGACAGAAAACTGTGGCCTCGATTGGAGAGGCACAACCATTAAATCTTGACACCTCTCTCTCCCTCACATTCATCCTCTGGCTTACTAGCGAAGCTTTGTAGAAATTCTCCCTCATGGATTGGTGCACTCCCTACCGCTCGGTGCTCCCATTTTCATGGCACCCAGGCAAAGATAGAAGCCTCACAGAGGCAGCACTAGGGGCACCCTCCTAGCCAAGCTAACCAGAGCCTCTGCTAATAGACATTTTATCTCCATTGCTAAACCATCCTCTACTCCTTGCGGTCATTCTACAGCCCTGACCACTGATAGCTCAACCTCTCAATCCGTAGCCTTAACCATTGATGGCTCCTCCGCTCCCTATGCTCTAGCAGTTATACCCGCCACCTCCCTCACCCATTCCGTTGAGCCCTCCAAGTCACCCCAACCCTAAACCAAGTGAAAATACTGCAAATCAACAATTCCCTGCTCTATAACCCCTCCACCCAAGGAACTCGAAAGCATGCCTATCAAGGCTTCCTCCTTCTAAATCCCCAATATTTGGAAATACAAGGCAGGTGGTTGGTGCATATGCGATGAAAGAGGAGTGCCAATGGAGCTAGACCCTCACGTCTTCGCCAAGGAGGAGGAGGAAATTGCCCATATTTATGGGTGTCCAATGACTGAGGAGGAACTGTCGGCACCTGATGTAACCCAGCATGGGGAAGAACACAAATACTGAAGGTTTTTTCACCTCAGTCCACTTATGGAAAGTATTGCTATCTATAATTTTTATAGTTTTATATAGTGTTTTAGCGAATGTAGATGTTTCAAGTATTTACGGAAAATTAAAGGGTTGGTTTACCTACTATGGGCAGCCCCTCATTTTGAATTTTTGGATACAACTGAGAGCAGGAATTGGATAATTTCCTCTACTCAGACAATGGATTATAAAATATTTTGATAATCAATAGAATTAGACTAGCTTCCAAAAAAAAAAAAAGTTCAAGCATAACATTTCAACCAATTTATAACAACTGTTGAATCCCCTATCACTTGTAAGCTCAAATTTTTGAAGTGACACAATTAAAATAACTAACATAAATGATGAATTTGTAATATTGTAGTACTTTTTAAGTAGTCATATTTTTGTTCCTAAACTAAATTATTCATTCACGTTAGTCATTTTTAGTTACATTACTTATTATCTAGTCGTATATTTTAACCCGAGACTAAATTTTTCATTTATGTTAATCATTTTTAGTTGCGTCACTTAAGATTGCTCATTTTTTGTAGTATTTCACTTGGAAAAGTTGTGGTGACTAACTTTTTTAGTCACCTGGTCACTAATTTCATCATTTTCTACTAGTTCTCACTTATGGAAGAAGAGCGTAGATGAAGGAATATGTGATATGTTATGTGATATAACGGTGCACAAACTTCATAGTTAAAAATTTATAAAATCAGGCTAGGACATGAAAGTTATGTTTCATAATTCAACTCTAAAAAATTGTAATCCCTATGATGTTTTCAGTTTTTCTAAGTGAGAAACACTAAATTTCATAGAAAATTCAATAGCCTTTAACATTGGATTTCATCTTGACTAGTACATTATTATAAACAATGAAGTAAATTGTTCATTCCTTAGAAATTTCATGTAGGAAGTTCTCAGTCTTCTCCTTATTGGGAAATGACGACTATTTTTTCAATACCCAATAATTGTTAAGACAATTTCTCATTAAAATAGTTCTTTGTAAATAAAATTCAATAAATCCAACTAGGAGTTGAGAATTAACATGGAGTTTGGTGGTTTACATCCATATTTAATGCTTCTCAAACCATTGATCTCCCAAATGGAATGGTAATAACAAAATGTTGTAAATTGCTCTCAAACATTACATTATTCACTACATAAACATGAAATCATTTCATGAAATTCCATGAATTAGTTATTGCATTGCTATCAGGGAATGTATAGGTTATTTGGTTGTAAATTGTTACAAGAAACAACCGCACAATGGTAACCTTCCAGAAATTTACATGTTTCTAGGTAGTGAAATAGTATTTTGTGTAAGAACCTTCATCTCAGATGCCACATCTCGGGGGATCTCTTCTGCAAAAATGGCTAGGACATGCACCTGTTGTAGTTTTGAAAATGCTTAGTACAAAGTACCTTAGGCTCAGTTAACAATCAAGTATCACAAGATAACACAAATTGGCCATGTTAGCAGAGCAACATGTTCTTTGGGAGATTTAATCTATGTCTCAACAATGAAAATGAATTCAATCTATTGCTTGGTCACATCACCCTTGACTTCCAAAAAAAATGCATTAGTCTATTACATCATCTGATATAAATGATATATCGTGTCCCGAGATTTATTAAGAATTGAGAGGGATGAAAATAAACATTGAGGTGCAAACTCGTTGGTGCTTAAAACATGTCAAATGAAAATAAAACTATGCTAAATTATTTTATTGTTATATATAAGTCATTTTTATTTTTAATATTAATAACTCATTTTTTCATTTTAATGTATAACTATTACACACTAATGTGACATATCTCATATATATTGGGTTTTATACTTCACTTAGCTTCTTTCAGTGTAATAATGGTTTGAGTTTGAGAAAAAAATTCCCCATAGAGAATAATATCATATAAATTTTGACTTGATCAATAAGCATTGCAGCGCTAAAAAAAATAAAGGAAAAACTATTCTGATGCTTATGGATAACATGTCAACAATAGGTTTTTGTAAAATTAATGGAAAATAAGTAAAGGGGATGTATATATTTTTTATGTCGATAATTAAATGCATCAATGTTCCAAAGTCTAGAGGGGACCTTATCTTCCTATCTTTCCTTTTGTACCTTTCCCACTAAATTCCAACACTTGTCTTGGGATTTCCATAAGCATGTTGGAGATATGATGCATGTGCTTAAGCCAAGTATGTTAGACAAGAAAGAGTCTTGGAAGAGTAAGTTGTATGAATTATAGTAATATACCTGTCAAGGATACAATGTGTTAAATATGGTGTCATTTCCATTTGATGTTACTATGAAGTTAAAAGGCATTTAGCCAACAATTTCAATATCCTACCAAGTCTAAAATATTATGTTTTCCAACACTTTTAAAGAAATAAAAGGTAATTGTTTCTGTTAGGAGCCCTATTGTTTCCATAAAAACTTTCCTCAATAAAATAAAATCATTTCGAAATATGGTTACAACACCACCCTTACGAACGAGTCTGATTGACCATTCAATGAGTTGCATGAGCACATCGGCTGTTGCAACTGTTCCCTACAGAATGGACCATTATACAGATTTATTTCTTGACATCCATAATTTCCAACACATGTACTTGGGGGTGGCCATCCTTACTCATCTAAGGAACAATTTATTCACAAATGTCCCAGGTGTTCAAAATTTTTCTCCTCTTTGGTGCATAGAAAATATTTCAAAGTTACTTATATATATATATATATTTTAGATTTTCTACTGTCAGGATTTTTCCATGAAAAAATATACAACAAATAAAATTTTATCATAGGAATACATTAATGGTCATCCCATATTGTTATCTTGATTGCAGACTTTTGTAGCAATTTTTATTTGATGCTCATTTTTCATAATGTAATCACCTGCTTTTTCTCCCATTCTCTATTTGCCCAGATTATATGTTGATCGAGATGAGAGACTTAATAAATTTTGATCTCTCATGTTGGATTAAACCAATAAACCCCCTACTGTGTCATTCTTTTTGGGTTATTTAGGATTATATGTTTCGAATGCACTACCATTGGGTAGTTGGTGACGTAAGCAATTGGGAAATTTGGAATATTCTACAATTTTGATAGATATGAGCGAAGTAAAATAGTAAGCCCCCAATTGTTACATTATTTTTCATATTTTTAGGATTATATGTTCCCAAGTTGAGAATCCTAGAGACCTAAAAAAATTCCAGATGGTTCCAAAAATATGTGATGGGTAGGAGAATATTCCAGAATCTCTAAGGTTGTCCATTGTTTCAGCAATGGGAATTCCAAATTCCTGGAAATTTTTTGTTTTGGTGATGGGAATTCCAAAGCCCTGAAAATGTTGTCAAAAATAGGAGTAGTATTCCAACCATAAAAATTGATTTTCCAAAAAAAATCAAAATATAGATATATATGTTAGCTGATGCATAACCTCCTTTTTATTAATGGATGGATCATTGTGATATTATTTCCCCTGGGACAGTACTTTAGAGCTCTGTTTTTCAAGGTATGTTTGTCCTCCCACATATAAGAGGGATAAACTTTTATATTTGTTAATCATATCTCTCTTATTACCTCCCTTGCTTCCTTACTCTACATCAAGAGAGGATTAAACCTGATGACAAGGTACGATAGTTTTAAGTTTTCTAGAAAGAGAGATATGATTTTGTGATCAACTACTCAAAATGGGACCATTTTTGCTATGACCTCAAGATTTTCCAACAACAACTCGTTCTTTACAGGGAACTAATATAATCTTGTTGTTATATGCCCTGATCCTATCCTTCTATTTTTCTAGAAGTGTTTTAATTTTTGGGGTTTAATATCCATGAGATCCCACTCTTGCATCGAATCCTCCAATGTATTAGGAAATGGTCCCTAACTGTACTTTCCCCTCTTTCCACATCTACACCTAACACTAAATTGAAGTACCTTGTCAAGGCTTAACCCTCAACTATCATTTCAAATTTCATTTCCTTAATGGATTGCTAATATGCATCTTTTCCCTATGGTTCATTGGAACATATATTTTTGGATAGTTTGAAATGGTTCCCTCTTTCTATATTCTCCATGTCTTTATAGATCCACATCTGCATGGTTTTTTATCAAATTAGTTTGAACTTGTCATGTTTCTATTATGTGCATATTCCTCTAGATTCTCCTCTAGAGCTTACCACTAATATTGTACTTTCTTTCCGATTTTTGTTTCCTGCTTCAAGATATTCCCATTCAACTAATTTAGTCTCCTGGATTGGTATGGTTTCTTTCTCTTCTTTGATTGAATCGTTCATTACATCATATTTGAGTTTACCACCTATAACTTAATTTTTAAGCTTTGAAATTTGCATCATTTTTTCCATGGTTAGTTATTTTTCTACATTTATTGCAAGGAACTAGAGGCGTTAAATAGTGAAGAAATTCATGGTACAAAGATGCAGTGATAAATGTGAAAACTTGAAATACTTGATAGAAACTACATTCTCAAGTATTAAACTAAAATAATGATAGTTTCATTTAAGAAAATAAATGAATGCAGTTTCCCAAACCTTTTCAAATAACTTGTTTACAAAAATATCACCATCTTTTCAAATTTTCATCTTACAAATCATAAAAACAACAGGTCTTATCCCTTCTCAACAACGGTTTCTTCAAAGTTATAATTATATAAGTAAAGAAAGCATACTAAAATTATTATTCAGCCCTTAGTCCCAAATGTAGTTGGCTTATGTTAGGATAGGTCTCAAATCCCGATTCACTTTCAGAATAGTGTTTTAATAGTGTACCTATGTAGTAGGAAAGTACATAAATCCAAATAAAACACCCAATGCTAGACACCCTCCTCTAATATTATATGGAGTTGATAAGAGCCCAACACCACATAGCACGTTCATTCTTGCAAATTTAAACCACTAATGGTGTAAGATTTTTTCAAACGTGGCTATTTTTATGTTAAGAATCCAATCTACTTTAAGGTTTTGGGTTTACACCAACTAAAATTATGCTATTGGATTTTTTAATCTTCCTATTGATATTGAAATTGGGCCTCTCCATCAAGTTATTTATTCATTGCTTAGTTTATTTGTAAAAACATGTTAAGCTCATATTTGATGTGAAACAATTTTTCAAATCAAAACCAGCAAATCTTATGCAAAGTAACATAAATGAAGCAGATTGCATGCACCATTCAGTAGTGATTGTCAAATTTGCGTTATTGGGAAATTGGAAATTCATGAACATTCTTTAATTTTAGCTCATCATGTATGTAATTTTTGGAAGCAACCTTCTTGGGTGGTACTAGGGGAAGTTGAGAGTGAGTTGGTTATTCTTTGGTGAGAAATAATGGTTTTATTAGTGATGGAATGACTTCTAGAGTAGATCTCCTCTTGAGAATTGATGGAGATAGATTTGACGAACTGATTCTAGTGAGGCTTGGTGTTCTCCCCATAAATCCAATGTTGGGAGAAGTTAAACTTTTATACATGTCCATATATTTCCTACAAACAAACAAAAAAGGGGTAATACTACACAATCACACTTCATCTTGAAGCCAATTATTTATCGAAATTCTATCATGGTGGCCTTTATACCCAAAAAAATACTCATATTATCCACTGTCATCCTAGGGATAATGTCTCTTACAATTTAACATTTAGTACATAACAAAATTTAATAATGATTTTCATGTGAGGTGAAGTGCTTCTTGCAATTTCCTGGCTACAATGTACAAGGTTGGCATGAAATGAAGGTTGATAATAACTATCACATGAAGTCATGAGTGTTAAAAAAATATTTTTTCCCTAACAATTGAATTTTCGTGCAATGGTAAATAAGTGTGAGTTTCCCTATATTAATCCAAAGTTAGATTCTTGGTGAATAGTTTATGTTTGCATAGTTTTCTTAATAGTATCAAATGAATAATGTTTCCTTTTCCACTGAGTTGTTGTTCAGTGGTAAAAATGTAGGAGTTTTATCTTTCCTACATTGGCCCTGGTTTTATTTGCAACAAATGGTGCGAATGCATCTTCCCTAGGACATGTAATTGGCTTAGGTTCGATTCCCAGAAAATGGTGCACATGCATCTTTGCTAGCACATGGCATCCATCTTCCCTAGGACATGTCATTGACCCAGGTTCGATTCTAAGTAAATGGTGCTCATGCATCTTCCCTAGGACATGGCATTGGCCCAAGTTCGATTCCAAGAAAATGGTTCTTATGTAAATTCCCTAGGACATGGCATGGTGTCCCAAGAGTGTAGTTCTATTAACTTCAACATCAATATGACCCAATCCCAATATATTTAAAGACAAATCCATTAGTGATTTTTGTCTGATTATTTATTTCACACTGTTTTTCATTTTTCTTGTCTTCATTTTCCATGTTCAATTTCAGTGCCTAGGTTTTCTATGCTTGAATTTTATTGGTGGAATTTATGCTTAGATTTACAATAACATGGAATTATATCAAAAATTTTATTATTGTACATTTCTCTCTAATTTTGATATAACTACAATTTCTCTGTACTTGAACCTTACAAAGAAAATTTTTATTTTAACTTTCAAACCAAATGCATTATCATGTACATGGAAGAAAATCCCATGGAAAATTAAGACTAGAAGGAAAAACTTAAGGTAATTCAAAAATATTTATACTACTTAAATTGAAAGAATTTTTTTTCCTCAACTTGTTTCCCATTTAATTATTTCTAGTCCAATCTATATTAGACACACAGGTGCCTATTCATTCACTTACTAAAATGTTATCAATATTTCTCTAACTTATTTTGTGCCTTTGTATTCAATTCTTTCCAAGTGGACATAGAAAGAAGAATTTGAGAAACCATCAGTGCGACATATAAATACATACATCAATAAATACCTTTATAATATTAAAATAAAAATGTATTGAATGCAAGGAATTGGAACACCTCAATTTGGGAGGCACTACAGAGGCTTGCTAACTATTTTTCCAAAAAAAATAACTAGATGTAGTATTCGCAAATGGGGAAAGCAACAATACAATGCAGAAACATAGGAAAATAATGCAAATCATATTTTATAAAGCAAGAGGCCAATAGAGACCTCCCATTTGTTATTACAACAACAAAATGTATGCAAAAAGTGGCCCATAAGATGCATAACAAGAAAAGAAAGCCTCCAATGAAAGAAATCCCTCAAAATGAGGTGTTGCAACCATATATTAAGACTGGGGAAGCCTTATAGAATTATTTTATTGGATCTGAAACAACTGTAGATTACACATCATATCTAGAGCAAATAAGTGCATAAAAATTTAGATCTATAGCAAATCTATGCACTATACAAGATCCTCTAAACAACCCCCTTGGGCCAAAGAAATCACCAAGTACAAAATGTAGATATGAGATCTAGGACTGCTGGAGACTCCATCGAAATACAACAAAACGTGTCCTGAAAGTGTTGTTCAACTTGGCGTAGGAAATATAATAAATTTCCAATGAGTGTCCCTTATTAGTGATATAGCTTTGATGACACTTAGAGATGGTGATTTTGATATAATATTATGTATGAAAGACTTATGTACATGCTTATATGCTATGACCTGGTTTGGGTCACTTGGTTGTTGTGTGCTTATGATAATATCTATGGTTGCGTGCACAATGATTGATTTTGGTTAAGAGAATATTAGCGATGTTTTCTCATTTGGTATCCTATTTTGGACATAGGTGTACAATGTGAATGGTGATTTAGAATTGAGACACAGATCCATGGACAATCATAGTTATGTGGAACATATGGTTAATTATGATTTATGGATGATACATGATTTGTATGATTATATGTGCATAATCTCGTACTAAGCATGATGTGGCAGGGGACTTGGTCATTGCCAATAGGGATGCTCAAGTTATAAATGACTGCGGAAGTCATTTCTCCAAAACCAAAATGACTGTGGAAGTCATGCACAATATTCGGTAAAATTTGAATAAGTTAATTATGAAATTCATTTGATTGATTTGATCATTGAGATTGTGATGTGTGCAGGTCTTGGAAGAAGACCTTACCAACGAACCATCAGATGGGTATAAGCTCACAATCAGTACCTTAAGGTGAAACGCGAAGTTTCAAAGCAGAATAGATGAGAAGCCATGGAAATTAGGGCGCGGAGTCCTAAATCCATGAAATATAAAGACGTGGAGTCTTGGATATATGATAAAAGGATTAGGACGCGGATTCCTAAATCCATGAAATATAAAGACGTGGAGTCTTGAATATATAAGGAAATGTTTGGGGCGTGGAGTCCTGAATATTTAAAAAGATCAAGGTGTGGAATCTTGGATCTTTAGAGTAGATCAGGGCGCAGAGTCCTCAATCTACTAAGGCATGAAGATGCATACAATAGGGGTGCGGAATCCCTATTATCCTGAAGAAAAATACCACTCATGGGCAACTCATAGATGAATTTCCTTAATAATCTCATTCCTAACAATTTTGGAGTGACTTTCTAAAAATAGAAAGTCATGTCTACCATTTCAAGTATGACTTTCCAAAAATAGTAAATCACCTCCAATCAATGGGTAAACAAGTATACTTCAAGGAAAATCACTTAAATTATGACTAATCAATTATAATAGTTCAATCTCGACTTAATCCTCAATATTATTAATATTATTAATATTATTAATATCTTTTATGAGACTATGATATTATTATTAAAAGGAAATTGTATCTCCTCAATCACTTCACACCTCTCTCCTTCATGACTCTCATGGCTCTATGTAACTCTCTCTATTTTAAATATTACATTACACTCTCTTTTGTGCACTCATCAAGGAATGTCATATTCCTCTTACACTCATTAAATATATGTCATAAAATATTCTTACACTCATTAAATATGTGTCATAAAATATTCCTCTTACACTCACTTTAATGCATATGTTACACTCTCCTTAAATAAGGCATGCATACCTCTCCTTAATGGCATAAGTTACACTCCTCTAAAAGGAATACAATGCATGCATATTACTCCTCTTTTATGACAAGAATTTGTTGCTCATCCTATATATGAGTCTCATGTATTCTCATTTGGGGGAGGAGGTAATGCCAAGAGTGGAAGAGACTTGAGGAATATTGTGAGAGGGAGAGACATGGAGAGCATCCAATTACTTCCAAAAAAAAAAATCTGAATTTCTTACTAATCTACTAAGTATCTATTGAGGTTGAACATGAGTGGTATTTAGAGGAAGTGAAAACTATCTTCCTTAGTTTTCCTTGCATATCTCTTTCTACTGTTGTATTTTGGTACTGTTTGTGAGCTTTTACAGCTCGGGGGTTCCAGGGGGAGGAGTTCTCCCTGGATATGGTTGGGTGGAAAACCGGATGGTTCAAATGAGTTGGTTAAGGGATCGAAGGTGGATCATATTCTCAACGATCGGAGCTGAATATCTCTTCAGGTATAATTTCCATTGTCCTAAAATTATAGTATAGATTTAGCATAAAATAAAAGGTAGACATTTAAATTGTTGTAAGCATCTAATTTTGGTTTAGGCTTATGTTATCGAAAATATTATTGATTAGTTAAAAATGAAGACTAGATCAATCTATATGTATGGATGTTTACATCTCAATATTGGAGTTATTATTGGTATAGTTTATGGTACTAATCTTGGTATTGTAGCATTTGAGAAAGGAAAGCCAAATATTGTTGAAGGTAATTTCAGTAAATAAATTCCAAAGGACTTGGGTAAGTATTTCATGATTTATGGTTCTGTTTCAAGTAATTAATAGATGCATGTTTTATAAATGGTTTTAGGATAGTTTGCAAAGTGTTTGACAAAATCTATGAATGAGTAATGTTATAAATTTATTTATGCACGAATAAGTGCTAACTTGCAGAAGTAAGAAAATGGACATGTACCCAAAATATGCTTGGAGGAATTACATAATCAACCCTTAAAAGAAAATGCAAAAATAATGGCAACTAAAGTATAGTTTGGAAGATCAAATGCTTGAGGTAAGTTGGAGATAAATTTTAGTTATGGCTTATGTTTCATATTCTTAAATGTTTTGTTATTCAAGTTGTTGTAATAGTACTATCAGAATTTTGACATAAAGCCTTAATGGCTGTAGCATTCAGGGCTTCCATGTGTTTGTTAAATTGTAGCAATTGGAGCAAAAAGCTTGTCACTCATGTCAAATGAATTAGCTTGTGGGTGGTAAAATGTTTCAAGAACTCATATGGTGGATTTAGAAATGTGTGATTTCAATGAGCATATATTAGTAGCATAACTATGGGTTGTTTTTCCTCATGTAGAGGTGTAGTTGTAAGTTTTCATTCCATATGTTTGATAAAAGTCATAAATGAAACATTTAGGCTATAAATTTTGTTGTTTTAAAGAATCGCATTTCTGGGCGTCCCTGTTGCGATTCAGCTCCACTTCAGGGGGTATCCATACCAATAGGCCATTTCACCCCACGTTTGATTCCAAAAATCAAGGTTTTGGACATCAATTCCCAAATCTGCTCTGTTTTGCAGATTTGTTGTTGCATGTAGAACCGCCTGTTGTTTGTCTTGCTGTTTGGTTCTTTTTATATTGGAACTGCCTGATAATTTATAGTGATGAATCTGATTTAGGCTAAACACTTGGAAATTGTTTTTAAAGTATGAATGGTTAATAATTTGAAAATTTAAATAACCATATGGCAACTTGTTTTATGACTGCCAACTATTTGTCAAAATTCCTCAATGGCTGTATCTTACAACATTGTGAGCTATGTTTGAAATTTCTAAATATTTATATTCATTGGTATAGATTCAACAATGAATATGGCTGATAGTCTACTAATATCTTAAGTTCAATTATTGGCACTACTTACAAAAAAAAAAAAGTCATGCAACTTTGGATTCATGTTAGCTAATTATTGTGAAAACACCTTAAAGAGATAATGGTTGTAAGTGTTTGACGAAATGCCTCAATGGCTGTACATTTCATGCTTGTAAATTGGTTTTCATAATGTTCAATGGTTGCATCTAATTACGTTTATGAACCGTCCATAAAACAAAAGGCTTAAGTTAATTTAAGATTTGCAATCAAGGTATTTCTAGCATAATAACTCATTGAGTTAAAGGGTCTTGCTGAAAATTCAAAATTGCAGTAAGTAATTTGTTGCAATATGAGCTCACATATGAATTCCTAAATTATGAGATGCCAACTCTATATAATTTAAATTATCCTATATATAAAATAATAATAATAATAAAATAAAATAAAGAATAATAATAATTAATTAAAAAAAAAATTTAAAAAAAAAAAAATAAAAAAAAAAAATATATATATCACATTTTGATTTAATATAATTTCTCTATAATAATTATGGTAGGTAAGGTGGGACCTTACATCCAATAGATCTCCAAAGTGAAGGGCAGATCCCCAACACTCAAAAAATCACTCTCTAACTGGTGTGTTGAACTAGCCTGCAACTGCACCTACAGAAATAACATAGATCTGGAATTATATTGCACTGTAGGGATCAAAATATAGTTGTCCTAGTGCCAATATTTGAAAATGATTCTCAAGCACTCCAATACTATCCTCCTAATGAAGTGGAAACCTCCTCCATTGAAAAGGAGCACTGAAATGGCCTAAATCTGAAAGATCTAGTCTCCACTTGCTGCGGCTTGAAAAAACCACCAAACCCTCAATGGGATCTACGTTGTATTTGAAATAAGAAGCTTGGCCCTAAGCTAGATAGTGGACAATGCAATACAAACTCTCCCAAGAGCTATTCAATGGAAAGAGGTGGGATTCCCGATCAGGAACACCCAATGCTAAACAACATTCAATCTCATCTAAACAGCAAGAGAAAGATATATGTCTAAACAAACCATATATTTAGAAAATATGATAAACATCAACAACCTTCTAATGTTTCCATCCCCTTCCTTTTATAAGACAAGAGCTTGCAAACCCTAAATCACTTCCAATGAGATCACTTCTTTCACACAAGGCATCTCCATCTAAAAGTGCATTGTGCCTCATTGATGGCAACTCCTCCATGACAAAGTTGTAGATTTGGTCAAGGTTGACCCAGTAAAAATGTTTTACCCCCTTTTCACACCTTAGGGTGTTTTATTAAGCTGAAAATATGATCCACTTTCACATGAGAAATGGTTTTATTCACAATAAAGAGTTTTATGGGCCTCCCTACCCACTTATTCACCTTTCTAAGTGACAAAACAAAATTTTAATATTCCCATTAGTTGTAGGCTAATTTAGGAATATTACACTAGAAGTTTGTTAAACTAAGAACTAAGTATCTTGAGATGTCATTTCCATAAAAATAGGTTAATATTCTTGTATTATATGTGGTATCATCAAATTAATTTTGAGACAAGAGCATTGCTTTAGAATAATGCCATTATTTTTCCACCGAGACATCTTCATTGAAAAATGAATCCTTGAAGAAAACATTGTTGATGAGAAATTATTCACCAATATGTCCAACATCACAAGGAGAAACAAATAAATGTTGTAATACTTGACAACCATGGAGCTATATTTGATCCCTGAGCTTTTCTAGGTCAACTGAAGGTGACCCTATATTCATCCGATCTCTGACTGGGATGCTTCCAATATACAGACATTGCTTTAGAAGAATATCATATATTTTTATTCCAAGACATCCCATTACTAAAAGAATCCTTGAGGAAGACATTGTTGATTATAAATGCTTCACCAATATGTTTAACCTCACAAGGATAAACAAACAAATGAGTATTGTAATAGTTTACAAGAATGGAGCTATATTTGATCCTAGGAAACAAATAAAATGATGATGGAAAAAATACCTTTTATGTGAAAACAAATGATAAAATAGAATAAGTTTGGAGCTTTTTGTGCCTAAAACTAGCTGGATAATAAAAATTAAACAATTACAACATTAATGTATTAGGGAAAGACAAATTAAACAATCACAACTTTAACGTAGTAAATATTTTTCCAATATCAACTAACCCTGCCATTGTGAGACTTCTCAAGACATATTTTTTTCCAAGAAACATGTATATATTGTATATTATGTAAGTTAGATATGGTCATGTTGATATAGTGTAAAATGCACTTCAAATAAACTCAAAATACTACGCAAGAGACGTGTATTTACAAAAACAAAATATGAACTCTAAATTTTCATCAGATCGAGAAGTCGGGAATAAGCATGTATTCACTAAACTATAGGGAAATTTAACAGTAAAGTGACAAACTTCATGTATGATTATCATCGTTTAAAGAAATCAACAAACTAAAAGAAATGTAATGATTGATACAATTTGACTTGATACCCTCAATCAATATTACCGAAGGCATTTTGTCAAGATTTGAAATGAACACTATTGTCATAAAATAATCCACACGTGAAAAAATATTAAACCTGAAAAGAATAAAATAGCTATTTTTTTTAAATCAGTAACCTCAGATAAATTTGAAAAAATAACCTTCGCCAAACTTCTCAGCGTGTGGATTTTACATTCGATTGTGCGTTTGAAAGGCCGGTCCTCAAGGCGTATGTCACGGTCGTTATTTGTGAAGAGTCTTCCCGCCTGACGCCTCCTCCGTCTGCAATTCCCGGTCCCTCTATCGCTTTTCATGGCCCCACTACACCTAGCCCTGCCTCTGCTGAAAACGCCAAGGTCGCCTTGGCCCAGTTAAATATTGCACCTGACGTTTTAATGCAGGTCTAGACTACGGAAGGCGAGAATAAAGGCAAAGTGCTCCCCTCGACTGATGAAGGCGGGAGCAGCGACGAGTATGGATGCAGAATTGTTGAAGAACCGCCTTCCCCAACCAATGAACAGTAGTCCGAAAATACCTCAGAGGTTTTTGTTCTCCATGCACAATGTCTTTAAGTTAATTCTAGTTTTCTTGTTTATTCACCCTCTGCTTGCAGAGTGGCCAGCTATACTTTTTGTATTTTTGTTAAACAATTTGGATGAAAGGTTGGTTTCCCCCATGTGGGCGGCTACTCTTAATTTGCAGGGACTGGTTTCCCCTCTGTGGGCAGTCCAAACTCTTGTTTTTCATGGCAGTCAAGCCCTGTGCTCAGGCTCCCTCAGCTGAGACAACAGCAGTTTTGTACTTTTATGTTATATATAAATAGATTTAGTGTTACTTAGAAAAAAAAATTGAAAAATAAAATCATTCAATTCAACAGTGCCGCACATAACAGGCATCTACTAGATTTAATCTCTAATACAAAATTGTGTTACCTTGAGAAATCCTCCCTTAGAAGCAACTCACAAAAATAGAATGAATGGAGGACTCGTTGGATAAATGGGCGTTACAATACAAATTAGTACACAACTTTATCTAAATCTCTGGACACTGACTAGAGATCTGATACACAATTGACCTTACTTTAGGAATTCTCCGGCAACGATGCACTAAGAGTGCAAAGAAATCAGTTGCATATACGTAAAAACAACATACTTCACTTTCCACCATGCTTCGCAGCATTGTGGCTGCTCAATGCTCCTTCTGTTGCGAAGTCCCTGAAAAATAACGACTGATAAGTCCAAAGGCAAACAAGAAACACAGAAAAACTAGATTGAATTATTTTCAATTAGTTCCTACAATCACATAAGATGACATGATTCAGTTCAGATACAACAAATACAAAAGACTAGTACAAATCTAAATAACCAATGGTCATAGTCAATGTATAAAATTATTTATAGAATTTGAATTAATTCCATCATTTGAAATACATAAATTCTAATGGAATTCATATACACCAATTACAATACTATGCATAATTCTAATAAACATTAATTGTATCCATGAACTAGTGCGATTACATTATGCGAGAAGAAAAAAAGGCATCAACTTGAAAAGTAAATTACCTTGTATTATAGGCCTAAATGGGTATCATTCCCAATGACCTAGTTAACTAGGCATCATCTCTAGGACCAATGACTAAGGGTCTATCATTCCCTATCATTTCAATTTGCTACATGCCCTGAGGCAAGAACAAGTCAAATCAAGCATGACTTTCATCAAGCAAAGGTTTCCAAGGTTTGAAGTTCATTATATAGCATATGAGAGCTCACTAACGCTGCCTCTAAGGGGACTAAGTGCATTTCATATGTAGGTAGCCCCATTCAAGGCTTCTCTGCAAAGCACTTCCCTACATCTATGGGTGTGTTGGTCACATTGGGAGCAAAATTCTCATTGTTCCGGAATCTCCAATTGGCCAGTGCCTTCTAGAAGAGTTCACATGTGTCAAGCTTCGAATCCAAGGGTCCATTTGACATCTACAAGATTGGAAACATGTCTTGCCTATTATTGGAAATTCATTGATTGCAAAACAACCTTCAGCTCCTCTATAAATTGAGCACAGATCTGAGTGCTTGGTAAGGGAATAATTTGAGTAGAGAAATGCTGGAGGATTTTCAATTGAGAGTTAGATTTGTGTAACAGCTGCTGGAGAGATTTATATTGTGATGGGGCTGAGGATCGTTCTTGGAGATAGTCACTTCAAATCAGTCATTGGGTTGTAACCTCCCCTTCTATCATCAATAAATAATACAACTTATTTTTCCCTATATGCATCTGTATTGGCTTTGATTTTCCATACTGCAAGATCTTAGTTGATGTATATTGTTTATGCTTTACTGATTTAGCTAACTAACTTAAACAGACATTTGTATTATTTCTATCTTCTGTTGTTTTAGTGTTATTTCTTGCAGGAAGCATTTTTCCTATAAACCGCTTTAATTTGAAGCTACAACGGAAGTGATAGAAGGAGCCATTTAGAAGCACTTGGATTACAAGTAAGCCTATAATCCTTTCTGTGTGTCTGTTTTGAGTTAGGAAATGTAGTCATATAGTCTTTAATCTATTGTTCTAGACTGTCATCTGTCTAGGAAGCATGTTTTATCCATAATTCCACAATTAAATCCAAAAATTAGCAACCATACGAGGATGGTTCATTTTATGTGTTAACCTCGTTAAAAAATGAAATAGAGTTATGAGGATAGTTATTTTTTCTTGTGTCAACCTCATTAAAAAATGAAACAAGTGCCTTTGAGGAAAGTTCTTTTACTGTTTCAACCTCATTAAAAAATGAAATAGGTCATGAGCATAGTTATTTTCCTGTGTCAAGCTTGTTAAAAAATGAAAAAAATCCTCCCCTATAATGAACCTTCATTCCATCTAGCTATTAGTAACCAATAATATACTTAGATGAATGAAATGAAGCTTCGGGGGCACCTACTCTTGTAGGGGGAATTTGACATGTGCTCTTGCAGGGGGGCTTATAACCCTAAAAATATGAAGAAATTGGAGATGAAATGAATACCAAAGGAAAGAGGAGGTTCATGGCACTAACCTGGATCAAACTGCAATGAAATCCATCCTGAAACAATGCCATGATGTGTTGAAGGTCGGGGGAATCGGGTTGAGCTCAAAATGCAAATGGTAACTATGGAATGGTAAAAATGAATAGTGAAACTACTTTTAATAGTCATTTAATTATTTTCAAGTTAAATTTATTGCTATGACTATAGTTTTATTATGTTTTTATCATGAAACAAGTATTTTTAATCCATTTGATGTTGTTCTGAATAGGAAATACAACTGATGAACAGATTAGTCATGCATATTTATTCAAAGAATGACTTGACCACAAAGCATACTTTTTCTCCTTATTTTTCGAGCTTTGTTAAAAACGAAAAAGGATTTGAAGCACACTTTTGTCTCTTTTTTGAGCTTCGATAACAGTGAAAAAGGAACCCTTGGAGTATTCTTTCAGCTCTTTTCAGACTCCGATAATGTGAAAATATTGCCGAGCAATTGTCTTTTCGAGCCCGTTAAAGTAAGTGAATTGATATCTACTCAGTATAATTTTAACCCTTTTCCGGACTGAGATGGATTATTTAAAAAAAAGGAATACCTTGGTAAAACATGACCAAAGAAGTTCTCTCAGATATTATTTTACACTTTTTTGGGTCTGAGTGACAAATTTACGAAAAATTACTTATGGAGTTCCCTTTTGTCCTCTTTTTCAGACTCTCTAAATATGAAAAAGGATCGGGCTATCACTATCGTTAAGCTCGTTAAAACATAAAATAACGACGGGCTTGTCATTCCTGGCAAGAATCGAGTTTCATTCATTGCTAGACTCATTAAATTATTAAATATCGATACTTTATTCGCCCGAAGGGTTGAATTATATATCAAGCAAATGTTATCCTCCTCAAGCTTGTTAAAAATAATGACGTACTGGTCAACAAATGACCGAGGAAAATTTGGGAAAAGTGAGGAAAGTTTCTTTTTGGTAGCAAGTCACTCTTGAACATGACACTTCTTTCACTCCATGTTTGTGACTGTTTGGGTTAGGTAATCATCTTGACGATTCATTCACACCTATGGTTCATCATACCTTCACTCCGGTTTTGGGTCAATTTTTCCAACTCATCACAGTGTCGCCGATATGTTCAAGAGAAGTCATCCAGTGATTAACAACTCATCCTTCTGCAATACTCATAAACCTTCATTCTCATGACCTTCATTCCTAAAAATTTATATATCAAGTCATACCCTTGTCTCTGAAATCAGTAACTCTAATTTTGCAATAAGGTGACTTCCTGTCGACGACAAATCAATATCTAGGAAGTTCACTTAGAAACATCAAATTTCAGTACCATGAGGCTTGTTATAGCATCGACAAGATCCTCACTTGGGACCTTTGAGCGGAAATATTTGTTTGTCGTTCTGTTATC
>JAXQQM020086999.1:0-31373 GCA_034641835.2 Pinus albicaulis | reverse complement strand
GGATCGAAAGAGCTAAACTAAGGCACTAGAGCAATGCCCATCCTCCCATCATATTGTTTGTTCCTTAACAAGACTCTGTTGATCAGTGGTTGTCATTGATGTCAACCCAACCAGCACCATGGGCTAACCCAATATTGCATGGGAATTCTGACCGACCAAATTAATATATTCTGGGTCAATAATGCCTTTGATGGTTTCTACTTGTCGAGATGTTTCTTTTGATATATGGCACGCCATGTAATTCTTCATGGTTTGATAGATATTTATGTTTGAAGTTTGTACCCCCAGTTAGTGGGCTAAAACCCCATGGGATTGCGGCATGGGTCATTGAAAAGTCATAATTTTTATTTTTTAAGCTCCTAAAATCCCTCCCACGTTCACTTGTTGAAACCCCTCTCAACTTAAGCATTCATATAAATTGTGATCTTCATTTCCTCCTTATGCAAGGGATTCGACCATCTGAAACAGGTCATCGTGAAATTTTCGCTCTAACATTTTTTCTACGAAGGTTCAGAAGCTGAAATTTTTATGAGGCAAAGAAAAAATCTTGAGGAAGCTATAGTAAAATTTCAGATCAAGGTGCGCAATATTTTTGGAGATATGATCTATGGAAGTCAGGGTTTTTGCAGGCTCCTGAAATTCATCTCAAATAAGTGACCTTGGTAAATTCATCATAACTATCTCTCTGAGTATCGGATTGGAATTCTGTAAAAATTGGTGGATAGTGCACAGTATTCACTTTTCTCTCTATCAATTTTAGAGACAAATGAAGAAACAGTGACATGTGGTATGTTGTACAAGTGAGCTCTGCTGAAACAATCCTTAATTAGGGGATTGTGAGAGATTGGGTATAACTCTCTCTTGAAGAATCAAAATTGGGTCAAACCTATGGCATTGGAAAGAAGACTCAGAGGAATACTATAGGACCAAAAATCAGATATTGAGGATCTGAAATAACAGAGATACACTAGATTCAATATCAAGCTCCTAGAAGGCAAGAAAAAGCTAGATCATGTGTTGTCAAGGATTGCAAAGGACCAGACTTTCTACGGCAGAAATGCAAAGCAAGGTGCAGCAAAGGATAGCATGAAAAGAGCAGCAACCAAGGTGCATAACAGCATCAATAAGTTCATCATATGAAGTCTTCAAGTGGGCAGCACTGCATACAATCATTGTAAAGGTATCATTGTACTTAGTCATTGTAAATACATTATTGTACAAATTGTACTAGTGTCTACCTACCAAGGATTGAAGAGGCAGTGTTGGGAGGTCTAGTATCATCATTAGGTGGTTGTGTCAAAGTTGGGGTTATGGTCTAGTATATCTTCTTCTTCTGCATCATTCTATATCATTGTAAAGTGAACCATTTTCCCTGGTACGGGAGTCCATTCTTCTTTTATTCTTCTATAGGGTGGTAGGGTGGTGCTAGGGTGAGTTGTAGCTCATTGGGTGTTGGGGCATCCGTTCAGTTGACTACTAAAGAATCTCGGGCGTTAGAGCGTCCATCCAGTGGGAGCTGGAGAAGAATGCTTTTCTAGATTCTAGGAAGTTGGAGCTTTATTTTCAATTGGAGTTGAATATTAAAGAATTATTAGAAAAGAATTAGGTGGTCTTTGTCCTGGAGTGGGTTTCCACCTTAAAAACTGTGTGCATTTGTGTTCCTCTTGTTTGCTGCTATCATCGTACAAACACTGATAATAATTGAAGATTAACTAATGCTCTAATTGAAAGGAATACTGATTCACCCCACCCCCCCCCTCAGTATTTCCAACAATTGGTATCAGAGCTTGGTTCCTTCAATAGCAGTTTAACAGCTAGAAGGAGGTCATGGATCATACAAAGAATGGTGTACCTCTATTCAATGAAAATAATTATGCACTTTGGAAAGGAAGAATGGAGGTCTATCTCTTGGCGCAAGGTTATGAAGTATGGGACACTGTTCAAAATGGATTTACATCAACCGCGGATGGACAAGGTAAGAAGAATTTGGTAAATGATGCAAAAGAAAAGAATGTATTATCAGTGGACTTATTGAATCTTCTTATCATAAGGTTTTGGGTTGTAAAACCACCAAAAATGTATGGGACAAGCTTGAGAATATAAATGCAAATGACTCAAATGTCAAAGAAGCAAAGATACAAATATATAGAGCAAAATTTAAGCAACTTAGGATAAAAGAAGATTGTAACATTGCTGCATACTTTCAATACGTTGATGAAATAACCAATACTCTGGAAGGATTGGGAGAGCCAGTTGACGAGAAGAATATTATACGAAAGATTCCTAGAACATTACCAGGGAGATTCAACCCAAAGGTATCGGTCTTAGAATATAGTGCAAATCTGGACAAACTCAGCAAAGAGGAATTACATGGAGTTCTCATAGCATATGAAATGAGACTTGATGAAGAAGAGGGTACTTCGCATCTAGAAACTGCATTCATTGCATCTAAGAAAACCAATAAGGATAAACAACCTTCAATTGAAAATACGTGCACCTGCAAGTGTGAAGAAAAGGGAGATGATGAAGAAGGTCCTTCAGATGAAGAATATGCTTACTTCACAAGAAAACTACAAATTGGTAAGGGAAAATTCAAAGGTAAAATTCCATTGATATGTTTCAGCTGTAATGAGGTTGGGAATTTTGCAGCAAAATGTCCAAACAAAAGTAATGACAACTCAAAAAGAAAGAAGGGCTTTAAGAAATTCAACAAGCAAGGATCCAAAAGGAACTTTCTCTCTAAATAAGATAGCTCATCATTCGATGAAGACAATGATAGTGAAGAAGAAGCCAATGAGAGAGTATTGTTTATGGCCAAGCACAATAAGCAAGAGGTATCAAACAACGAAGAAGAAGGATGGACCATAGATGAATTTTATGAGGAAGCAATCAAGCTTAAAGATCTCAAGGCGGAGAAGATTTGTTCCAAAACTCTTGAAGAACAAGTTCAAGGTCTCAAAATTGAAGTTGAAGAACACAAATGCATTGAAGAGTCACTTCAAAAGAAGTTGGAAGAAAGCAACCAAGAAAGGGAAGAATTAGAAGGCGAAGTAGTCTCGCTGCGTGAGGAAGTGAAGAAAGGAAAAACTATCCAAAACTATGCCAATAGCTCAAGGGCATTGGAAGAACTCATCAACAATCAACGATCTTACAATGACAAAACTAGCATCGGTTACAAAGAAGAAGAAGCAGGACCTTCTACAACAAAATACAATGAACCTATGAGATCTGACATGCATGTAGACTTCATTAGACAAGATTCGCAAGAACAGCCTTGGAAGACAATTCCTCGATGAAAATTTCCATCCAGGTACCAACATATTTTTTATGGCTACCGTTATTCATGTGGAAAATTTGGTCATAAAGTTGTAGAATGTCGCACGTACCCTAGGAACGAATACAATTCCAGGAGATCTGTCAAATATGAACCTCCCAGGGCTCAGCGAAACATCAATAGATTTGAACATTTAAGAAATAATATTGAATGTTACAAATGTTGAAACTTTGGACACATAGCCAAAGACTGCAGACTTGAAAATCCTCTAGAAGAATCTTCGAAGCCACAGAATGAACGAACATGGAAGAAGAAGAAGAATGATAATTGTGCTCTCGCTCTCAAGGCTCAAAATAACAAAGATGTGTGGTATGTTGATAGCGGTTGCTCAATGCATATGACTGGAGATAGAAATAAATTTGTCTCTCTAAAAGAGAAGAAGGATGGAACCGTGTCCTTGGAAATGATGGATCTTCAAATGTTATAGGATTAGGTACTATCACTCTCGGAAGCAAATATTCTCTAGCCAATAATGTTCTATTGGTTGAAAACATGAATCACAATCTACTCAGTGTTGGAAAAATGTGTGATCAAGGACACACAATACTATTCAACTCCACGAAATGTGAAATCAAGAAGGGCGTGTATGGTGAAATTGTGGCTACAGCAAGTCGAGCTCCAAATGACATATATGTTCTGGATGAAGCAACTAATTCATGTTTAATAGCTAAAGAGGATGATACAATAATTAGTAGCAATGATGATCGACTAGGTAATAAGTTTGCTACAAAGGTGCAAAGTGATTTCGAGATGTCTTTAATTGGTGAGCTGACATACTTCTTAGGGCTTCAAATATGTTAGCAAGAGAAAGGAATATTTATATGTCAGGAAAATTACATCAAGGAAATGCTCAAGAAATTTAAAATGGAAGATTTCAAACCCATCCTTACTCCAATGGTAACATGTTGCAAATTGAGCATAGATGACTCATCTAAGGATGTGGATCAAAGGTTGTATAGATCTATGATTAGTAGTCTTATATATGTAACAGCCTCCCAACCAGATGTTATGCAAGCAGTTGGAAAAGTAGCAAGATTCCAAGCAGCACCAAAAGATTCACATGTTAAATATTCGCCAGCATTGGAATATCTTCGCCAGAAGCTTGGGATTCTCCCAAGTTTTCATTAGATTTTCCTTTTTCAGAATATAAAGGGGGAGTGGAAGTGTGTACAGGTCTGCAGGACGGTTTTGTGTCAACGTGAGTGGAAGTGTGTACAGGTCCACAGGATGGTTGTGTTTCAGGGGGAGTTTCCCTTTGCCATTGATGTCAAAGAGGGAGAGAATGTTGTAGGAAGAGGTGTCATGATCGCAGGGGGAGTACTTGTGTTGCCATCAATGCCAAAGGGGGAGATTTTTGATTAGCGGTTGTCATTGATGTCAACCCAAGCAGCACCAGGGGCTAACCCAATATTGCATGGGAATTTTGACCTACCAAATTAATATATTCCGGGTCAATAATTCTTTTGATGGTTTCTACTTGTCGAGATGTTTCCATTGATATATGGCATGCCATGTAATTCTTCACGGTTTGAGAGATATTCATGTTTGAAGTTTGTAATTTACTAGTGGGCCAAACCCCATGGGGTTGGGGCATGGGTCATTGAAAAGTCATAATTAATATTTTTTAAGCTCCTAAAATCCCTCCCACGTTCACTTTTTGAAGCCCCTCTCAACTTAAGCATTCATATAAATTGTGATCTTCATTTCCTCCTTATGCAAGGGATTCGGCCATCTGAAACAGGACATCGTGGAATTTTCACTCTAACTTTTTTTATATGAAGGTTCAGAAGCTGAAATGTTTATGAGGCGAAGAAGAAATCCTGAGGAAGCTGCAATAAAAATTTGAGATCAAGGTGCACAACATTTATGGAGATATGATCTGTGGAAGTCAGGGTTTTGCAGGCTCCTGAAATTCATCTCAAAGAAGTGACCTTGGGAAATTCATCATAAATCTCTCTCTGAGTATCAGATTAGAATTCCGTAAAAATTCACAGATAGTGAACGGTATTTTATTTTCTCTCTATCAATTTTAGAGACAAATGAAGAAATGGTGACATGTGGCATGCCATACAATTGCGCTCCGCTGAAACAATTCTTAATTAGGGCATTGTGAGAGATTGGGTATAACTCTCTCTTGAAGAATCCAAATTGGGTCAGACCTGTGGCATTGGAAAGAAGACTTAGAGGAATACAACAGTACCGAAAATCAGATATTGAGGATCTGAAATAACAGAGATACACCAGATTCAATATCAAGCTCCTAGAAGGCAAGAAAAAGCTAGATCATGTGTTGTCAAGGATTGTAAAGGACCGGATTTTCTTTGGCAGAAATGCAAAGCAAGGTGCAGCAGAGGGTAGCATGACAAGAGCAGCAACCAAGGTGAATAACAGTAGCAAGAAGTTCATCATATGAAGTCTTCAAGTGGGCAGCATTGCATACAATCATTGTAAAGGTATCATTGTACTTAGTCATTGTAAATACATTATTGTACAAATTGTACTAGTGTCTATCTGCCAAGTGTTGAAGAGGAAGTGTTGGGAGGTCTAGTATCATCATTAGGTGGTTGTGTAAAAGTTGGGGTTATGGTCTAGTATATCTTCTTCTTCTGCATCATTCTATATCATTGTAAAGTGGACCATTTTC
Organism: Pinus albicaulis; assembly: GCA_034641835.2. Taxonomy (NCBI): domain Eukaryota; kingdom Viridiplantae; phylum Streptophyta; class Pinopsida; order Pinales; family Pinaceae; genus Pinus; species Pinus albicaulis. The sequence continues at coordinate 25,395 of JAXQQM020086999.1, read as the reverse complement.
CCTGGTACGGGAGTCCATTCTTCTTTTATTCTTCTATAGGGTGGTAGGGTGGTGCTAGGGTGAGTTGTAGCTCATTGGGTGTTGGGGCATCCATTCAGTTGACTATTGAAGAATCTCGGGCGTTGGAGTGTCCATCTAATGGGAGCTGGAGAAGAATTCTTTTCTAGATTTTAGGAAGTTGGAGCTTTAGTTTCAATTGGAGTTTGAATATTAAAGAATTATTAGAAAAGCATTAGGCGGTTTTTGTCCCGGAGTGGGTTTCCACCTTAAAAACTGTGTGCATTTGTGTTCATCTTGTTTGCTGCTATCATTGTACAAACACTGATAATAATTGAAGATTAATTAATGCTCTAATTGAAAGGAATACTGATTCAACCACAACCCCCCCCCCCCCCCCCCCTCTCAGTATTTCCAATAGACTCAATGAGTAAGATATTTTTGTGCTAATTAATAAATATTATTATTATGCTTATAAACCCAAATTATTCTATATTCTATTTGTATAATTTATTTTAAATTTTTTTTTTTAAATAAAAATAAATTATAATATAAAAGTTGCGAGCTAACAATAGGTATAATAATAGTGAAAGAGACAGCCTATGTTCTTCCTTGAGGAAGATTAAACAAACATCTCTTCTTAATAGACAACCAGATTCCCAATTTGACCAAAAAATGTGATTATGGAATGTCTTGATAATACTCATGTCCTTCAACTATTAGTTTCCCCAATATTTTATTCATGCCATTGCGGTAGTAATTTTTTCTAATCCTCTTTTAAATATTGCTATGAATTGTAACTCATGTAAATAATTTGGAAATGTGACACATTGATTGGCTGAGGTGTAATATTCCCAATTAGCAGAAGCTAATTGGTAATATTAATTTTTGGCCAGTTTAATTTTTATCAAGTTAAGTCAGTTAATAAAGTGGGTGAGAAGATACTTAGCCTACACTTATGAAATAAAAATTCCCTAAATTCACTTGAGCACATTATTATTTGGTAGTGTGGGGCCCAGGGGTCAAAGTGGTAGCATGAGGGAGGTGGTAGCGTGGGCCCATGATAGTGTAGAGAGAGAGAGGGACAGTGTGGGCCAAGAGGGACAATGCAGTCTTGGTGGGGTCTAGGTGAGAGCAAGGCTCTCGAAGCATAAAGAGGAGAAGAGGCTCCTCATTCATTCATTCGATTATGCATCTATTTTTTGTCTCTTGACATTGAGCACATTTTTGCTATTGAGCGAAGTCTGCAAGTGTTTTTCAGCACACCGAGTGTCTCCGAGCAGAGATCCCAACCTCAACCCTGGGGGACTTCAAGTGCCTGCTCGAGTGAGAGGTTCTATCCATTGATTTTCAAGTGGGATCCATAGCATCTTCAACTAGGGATTACACACTTGCTTGGGTAGCGTAGTCTCAGGGAGAGATCATGCAGCTCTTGGAGGAGGTAGTGCCAGGAGTGAAGATTCATCAGGGGATTCAGCCTGAGATAGTGAGAAGGGATCAACCCTTAGCTATTCCATAATTTTCGCAGAGGAGGAGGCCATTACTTGTAGGGATTCATTCAAGGCCAGCGTAATTCACTAGGATAGCATTATTCCTCAAGGGAGGTCATTTTCCAGGGTTATCCATTCCGAAATCCCTTTCTGGGTTTTTATGGGTATTTGGAGGAGAGATCATTCCCAGACTTTTGTATTTTTCTGAGTAGGGGAATAGCCCCAAAGAGCCATCATATTCCAGTAGTAGCAGCAGTTTGGTAGCAATAGTAGCAAAATTTTGGAGATATCGTAATCAATGATAGAGCATCCATTCCTAGAGCATTTTTTAGAGTATTTCCAACTGGATTTTTCCAAGCCAAGGTGCCATTCTTCTGATCACTGTTTTACTTATTTTATCTTTCAGTTATATAATAAAATGGCTCATTTTTCTCCATATTTTGCATTATTCATGTGATATCTCTCTATTTGCTGTATTTTCTTGTTTATGATTGCTTTATATTATTGTTTATTTCTACTCGGAATATTATAATGGTATCAGAGCTCATAGACTTGGCTCAGCCTGTGGAGAAGATTGTCTATGACACCAATGGGAAAACCATATATCACTTACTGGAAAAGGAGGTATAAGGACCAAGAGCGAAGGCTTGAGGCCACTTTTGTAGAGGGTGGACCGCATTTCGATAATGGACGCAGAAGAGGAGGAACCAATGGCAGAGGAGAAATATGAAGGGAAGGAGTTTGGGGAACTTCTCCTAAAGTATATGCAGGAGTTGTCAAGGAGGATAGAAGAGATGGGGCAAAGGTTTACCATACACTAGAGACAGTGTGAAACCCCAATGGGTTTCCACACCAGATAAGGGTCTGAAACTTCCCATCACTTGCAAGAGCAGCTCACAGCATATCAGATGGCGTCACTTGCTCCCCCACGTTCCATGATACCCACATTTCTAGCTACAGGCACTGGAGCAGGAGCACCTCAAGAACCGAAACCGATTCACATGGGAGATTATTTTGCCGAGTATTATTCCAACGGGTGAGAGTTTAGTGAGACTCTCACTTTCCATGATTTTGTGCAGCTCAATAAGGATATCAGACCCCACAACCATAACACAGGGGGAAAATACACACAGGATGGGGATGTATAATGCATAGTGGGTAGATTTTTCCTGCCAACATTTGATGGATCCTCCAAGTGTTCGGAAAAGTCTTGGGTAGAGAAGTTGGATATCTATTTCCGGCTCAATCATATGGCAGAGGGAGAGGCCATCAAGGTTGTAGCACTGCGCCTGTGGGGAGATGCCCATGATTGGTGGTTCCACTTGATGACCACACTAGTTTGCTCAGCTATGACAACATATGCAGAGTTTACATGGAGATTGGTAGAGCGGTTTGATCAAAGGGATCTAGAGGAGCATTTTGTTTAGATGACCAATCTCAAACAGACTGGGAGCCTGGACACCTACATTTTTTAGTTCCTGAGACTCTCCATGATGGTACTTGAATTTTCCTCAGCCAGGATGATATACATGTTCATTGATGGATTGGTAGAACCTATGTGAGGGTTAGTTATATCTATGACATCAACTACACTTCACGATATAGTTGGGAGGACCAGGGGTTTGCAAGATGCCCTACCTAGGACCAGAGCTCCTTTCCTCCAGAGACCAAAATTTTAGAAAAAAGGGAAGGACATGAGGGTTCCACATTAGAAGGGGAACCAAGGCTAGGGTCCTTTGGACAATGAGACCCGAAGAGACCTGAGATGGAAGAAGCTATGCTTCATAGGCCAAGAGTCGTGGGCACCAAGACATCGTTGTGCCGCTAGGAAGGCACACTACATAGAGGTCTTCTCCGACAGTGATAGGGAAGAGGATGCATATGAGGAGATGGAGGTAGGAGGAAATGGTGTAGTACATAGAGGAGATCATTCGCTACCTCCACCACGAGGAGTAGGAGGGGCAATGATTTCACCTACTGGGGGGGTCCTTGCTTCTTTGTGAGGGGTTCCCAAATACTTGACACTACGTGTCCAGGGTATTATGAAGGGACAACTTGTTTCAATATTAATGGATAGTGGGGCTACCCACAATTTTATTGATGCACAATTGGTAGAGTGGAGGAGCATACCGACAGAGAGATTTGATGGGTTCTCAGTGCTAGTACCAGGTGCCAGAACTATGTAGTGTGCCAAGTATGTGTTGACTTTGACAATGATGATGTGGACTTAGACTCTAACAGATCATTTATTTGTGGTGGACATTCTAGACACCAACATGATACTAGGAGTGTAGTGGTTGATATAGCTGGGGAAGGTCACTACAGACTGGGAGACCTTGGAGATGGAGTGGACAGACAAGAAGACCAGGAAGCATGAGATGATTTGGGGCATACACACTTATCCAACAAAGACAGTTTCAACACACCAAATGGAGGAAGACTTATGAAAGGGATATATAGAGTGGGCAATGGAGCTATGTTTTTTAGAGGCAGGGTCTACAGGGTAGGCCGTACACCCAGATGTGCAGTCGATTTTGGACATATATGCTACATTTTTTGGGGATACACCACCAGGGCAGCCACCAGATCGGGGGTTTGAGCACACCATCGAGCTGTAGCAAGGCATCCAGGCTATGATTAATACACCCTATAGGCATCCTAAAACCTACAGGGATGAGATCAAGAGAGATACTCATGAGCTCTTAGCATTGGGACACATTCGACCCAACACTAGCCCGTTTTCTTCTTCTATTGTACTGGTGAAGAAGAAGGATGGCGCACTAAGGATGTGCATCGACTATCAGGCTCTCAACAAGAAGACTGTGAAGAATTGATACCCCATCCCATGAATTTATGAGTTGATAGATGAGGTGAGGGGGTCGAAGTTCTTCTCGAATATTTATTTGAGGTCGGGTTACCATCAGATCCGCGTGAGGGACCATGATGTCCCCAAGACAACATTCAGATGTCACTATGGCCACTTTGAGTTTCTAGTGATTCCCTTTGGGCTAACCAATGCACCAACCACTTTCCAGTCCTGCATGAATCACATCTTCCCTAGTCAACTGAGGAATTTTTTACTGGTATTTTTTTATGACATCTTGATATATATCCAGACGTGGGAGGAGCACCTACAGTACATTGAGGTTGTATTGCACCTACTGAGGAGAAGAATTTTTATGATAAGCTCTCCAAATGTGATTTCGGATTGACGAATATGCTCTACTTGGGGAATATCATTGGTATGGACGGAGTGAGGGTCCACCAGGAGAAGATCAGGGCCATCTAGGATTGGCCAGAGCCGAAGAACGTGACTGAGCTTCGGGGGTTTGTAGGTTGTAATATCCCAAAATTGGGATTTTCTACAACAAATAGAATATATTCAGATATTATAAATTTGGAGATCCACCAAATAGACTCATATGACATTTTCAAAAACACATAGCCCTCAAATGAGTGAAACAGTAGCAAAAGAAGAATGTCTACACCTTCCCAAGTGGGGAAAATGCAGAAATTAGACCTTGAAAACGTTATTTCTAGAAATATGTGTTTTTCCTAGGTGAAATAACATTGGGTTACCTTGGAATATGTTGTTAGGCTCTCACATATAAAATGGGATCAGAAATAAATCCCTTTTGATATGTTAAACAGACTTTCCGGCTACCTGACAGCTTAAAAATAGCCAAATCCCATGACTTAAGTTATGTAGAAAAATACTGAAGCATGTACATCGTTATTTTATGGGGGTTTCTGTAGTAAAATGATAAAATAAAATGGATCTGGAACTTGATGGAACAATATGCCAAGAAAACAAAGATCTGATCTCCTTATTGCATTATAAAGCTAACCCGACAAGGGTTTCATGAAACACATGTACAAGAAAGAGAAGATCTGAATATTCAGCTCAGAAAATGCAGTCTTACTACAAATTTACAGAAATATATCTAAACAATACAAAAGAGGGATGAGAATCCCTTCCTCTAGCTTTCAGGGAGAAGGGTTGGCCCTTTCCCTAGGAAACTAGCTCAAAAACAAGGGTCTTAACCCTGCTACAGCAGCTCTGCATAAAATGACGCAGTTCCTGCAAGGGACTGTGCTGTAGGAGATGAGAACCAATTTGGCCTACTACCAAGATATGAAATGTGCTCAGAAATCTCCCTATCTGATTTCTCAAGAGAAGGAAGGCACCCTCTACTGAGAAACAGGCCCGAAAGTGGTGTAAGAACCCTCCACTGCAGCAGCCTGCATCTCATCAATATTTTGCTGTAGAAATAACACTGGAAATGGGAATGATGCTTGGACTTGAGCTTGGATGTGGAGCAATATATAACAAGCTCTCCCACGAGGCCTGAAGAGGTGGAATTCCCGCTCGGGAACACCCAGTGCTACCTTGCTAAACAACAAGGGGAAGCCAAGTCTAAATAGACAAGATCAATAGACCGAAATACAAAAGCATGAATAAAAATGCCTCCATCCTCTCCATATATAGCAAGTGAACCTCTCCTCATTGGGTCCCATCCACATGTGCCATCTAGCTCATGCAAGTTGTCCTCCACCGAAACTGCACTGTCCAATAAGGTGGTTCAATGTATCTAGACAACTTTGTTGACTTGGTCAAAGTTGACTGAATCAACATGTCCCCATCTCTATTCACACCCAAGGGTGCTCAAATAAGCTGCTTATTCTTACCCCTTTTCACATTAGGAGTGTTATTGATCCTTCTAAAGTTGTTAATGGGCCTCCCTACCCATTTATTCACCTACCTAGTGATAAAACAACTCTAATATTCCATTTAGCTTGGAGGCTAAAATTTTGGAATATTATAGTCCTCCCCTTGAAAATGTTACTTGTCCTCAAGAAAATATATAAGGAGAGCAAAATCCTTCCCTCATTTTCTTGTGGCCTCCTCATCAAAAAGTCTCCACCACTTCTCAACATGTTCTGCTACAAATCTGTCCTCCAATGAATCTGTCTCCTCCCAAGCATGCAAAACCATATGGATCACATCATAGAAAGGTGGAAGATGTAAGTGGAAACCTCCCTGCTATCCAATGGCCTCCTTAAGGTAGGACTGATGATGAACATGGGAAATATTATTCCTAATGAGTGACTCCCACACCCATGCTATCATCCAAATGAAATGAGCCAATCTCGTTAGCTAAAAAAGATCCTCAACCCCGGATTCCTGCAATGTGTTGGGGCTGCATGGAGAGATTGGATCCTCCCAACCAAGTGGTTTATCTCCCCATTTATGATAAGTATGGGGCTGTTGCTGATCCTGGGCTGAAATTTCATGACCTGCAAGAGTGGCCCAAGCTACCCCATCAAACAAATAAACCATGAAGTGCCTCCTCCAAAAACTCAAGTTCTCCAAATGGCTTTTCCCACATGAAGAAGAGAGATGTAGTTTGGAAATCATGGGCTTCCCATTGCCTCTCCTGAAACATGCATCATGCAAATTAGGGAGAATCATACTCCCAATGGGCATCTTCAACTCATAGCCCACTCTCCAAACAAAGCTTCCCATGAACATATAAATATCAGCAATACATGGAAGCAAAAACCAATAGAAACAAGTTGTCACATGACAACTGGAAAGTAGATCAAGGTCCCATACAAGGAACCAGTGCAGTGCATTCCTTTCCAGCATTAAAAAAAAAAAAAACAAGTGCTTTTCCAGCCACTTGTTTGCTGCCACAGTCATTTTACAAGTTACAATCATGAAAGTACAAAAGGGTGTCAATGGTTCACACTAAAAATCATGTGGCCTTCCCCACAAATCACCAATGAGATAGCCAATATCAATGCTACAAATGGCTTCAAGTACATCATTATACAATATGAAAGAAGGAATAATCCTCCTTGGTAAAATATGTTGCTCATAAAAATACAAGAAGTACAAAACGTAAGGTGAAATTGTACATTCTCCATTATGTACTTGAGGACTTGAGGTGAAATGGCTGAACTGAAAATGCTCCCTTACTCCCAATGAGTAGGAAGGTGGCTATGAAATCCTTTCCATCATCATTTGGGCTATGCATCTCTCCATATGCTGAAATATGTATTGCTGAATTCCCTCCCAAATGAACTCCTCTGCCAAGGCAAGATATGCATCAAACTGCATGGAAAAGAAGTCCTCATATGCTGCATGTAGCAGCTTCTCCTTGAGCTTAGAAGCTCTAGTCAAGAAGACTCTGCCATAAGAATAGATGACAATTTCATCCACCATATATCTGACATCTCCATCAGGATCATCAAGAATCATGCAAGCACCAAGATCCTTGGAGTACTCTACTAAGAGTTGAGACCTCCAATAAGGATCAATCCTCCTAAGGGACAACACCGGTGATCTGCAATGTGAAGCTCTACATATGATGCTATCCTTTCCTTTGACATCCCTGATGCCAAAGTCATCCTCCAGATTGCTTCCATGCCTATCATGCAGCTACTCATGCTAAAAAAGAAGTAGTGATTTTTGGAAGTTGGCCTCCCATGAAAATATCTCCTCCAAGAAGAATCTCTGGATCTTGGCCAAAGCAAGCATGAGTGGCCTCCATCTACTCCAATGTATGGAGGATTCCTTCCTCAAAGGAAGTACCCTCTATTTCTCCAAATCCATGGAGCAGCTCCCTTGCACCATGAAGGTGCCATCCTCCATGACTGCAGCAACCTCTGTCAGCGCAGTACAGGTAGTGAGAGTGGGTGGTGCTGAAAATGGGAGGATGTCCTCCTCCTCTTTGATTTTATCCCAAACTCTCTGCGCTGCACTGGACTCCTCCAAATTTTTCACCTCTCCAGAATCCAAGAGTGGTGAACCAAATGGAAAGATTTCTCTTACCACCTCCAAGTCTGGTGGCCTCCCCGGGGGAATGCCTCCGTGTAGTGAGATATCCATGGCAAGAGAAGACTGTATATATGGTTGGGAAACCTTGCCCTTTCCCTCACAGAGCAAACCAGTCTCATTCCTCCTTGCACCAGCTCTCTGAAATAGATAGGGGTGTGTGATCTTCATCAAGTGATGATGTCCTTCCTCCCTACCTTCTCCTCCCATCAATAGCATCTCACAACCATGCTGCTCACTGAATTTACTTTGCCTTCCATATGTGAGATCCTGGGGAACTTCTTGTAATGATACAAGAAATCCTCCTGTTGGAGCATGTGCTCCTCCTTCCTCTGCATGAGGCACTAGATATGCTCTAGATGTGACAGCGCTGTAACCCCCATCCTTTTCTTCATCTTCAATATGAATAGGAGGTAACTGCTCAATAAGAGGTTCCTTCCTTGCAAAAGTACCATTCATGCCCGCTTGTCCAAGGTTATGAAACAAAAATCTTGCCTCTAGAGAGGTATCATGCAAGATGTGATTTCCTCCAATAGGTTTCTGAAGTGGTTCTGATTTTGTAGGTCCTCCCAACTTATGAAAAAGTTTCATTGGTTTGATTGTCTCATGTTTTGTATCAAATATTTCAACCAATGTTTTAGTGAACTTTGCAAAAGAATAAGTATTAACATTTTTCAATGAAAATGACTCAAACATCCACCAAGCATAGGCCTTACCTTCAAAGTGCAGTGCTGCTACTCTGATGGCTTTTTCTTCAGAAACTAGGTGCTACTGCAAATAAGTACACAAATCCTCCACCCAAGCTTTGGCTGATCAAGTTGGAGATCCATAAAAGGTAGATAGAGAAAATATATCCATTTCATGCAGCTAACTCCTCTCCATATTGATCTTGCAAAATTCTTTGAGAGTAATATGATCTCGAAACTTCTCAGTTTGAGACTCATACTCTTGTAGGAAATTACTAAGAGTTCCCTTCTCCGGCATTTCCTCTTCTTTCATATTTCTCATAGAAGATCTTGGAATTTGACTGCGCTGACCATAATAGGGTGTAGCTACATGCTCACACTTATCATGTGCTAATCTAGATCTAGTTCTAGATCCAAACTCCTCATGAGATTCCATCTCTCCTCTCATCTTCTTAAGATCTTCATTAATACACTGCACAAATTTTGGAAGAAGCTTTGTAAGCCTATCTTCCATTTTTCCTCCACATAATGGAGTCTTCATTTTTTTCATCTCTCCTTCTTTGGATCGCTGCATGGCTGAGTTCCACAGGTTGAGCCAAGATTGAAGCTCTGATACCACTGTAATATCCCAAAATTGGGATTTTCTACAACAAATATAATATCTTCATATATTCTAAAGTTGGAGATCCAGAAAATAGAATCATATGATGTGTTCAAAAACAAATATCCCTCAAATGAGTGAAAAAACATCAAAAGAAGAATGTTTACACCTTCCCAAGTGGGGAAAATGCAACAATTAGACCCTGAAAACGTTATTTCTTGAAATATGCATTTTTACTGGGTGAAATTACGTTGGGTTCCCTTGGAATATTCTATTAGGCTCTCACATACAAAAGGGGATCAGAAAGAAATCCCTTTTGATATGTTAAACAAACCTCCCGACTACCTGACAACTTAAAAATAGCAAAATCCCATGACTTAAGTTATGCAGAAAAGTACTGAAGCATGTACAACATTATTTTATGGGGGATTCTGTAGTAAAATGAAACAATAACATGGATTTGGAACTTTATGGAACAATATGTGAAGAAAACAGATATCTAACCTCCTTATTGCATTATAAAGCTAACCTGGCAAGGGTTTCATGAAACACATGTACAAGAAAAAGTAGATCTGAATATTTAGCTCAGAAAATACAGTCTTACTACAACATTAAAGGAATATATCTAAACAATACAAAAGAGGGATGAGAATCCCTTCCTCTAGCTTTCCAGGAGAAGGGTTGGCCCTTTCCCTAGGAAACTAGCTCAAAAACAAGGGTCTTAACCCTGCTGCAGCAGCTTTGCATAAAATGATGCAGTTCCTACAAGGGAATATGTTGTAGGAGATGAGAACCACTTTGGCCTGCTACCAATATATGAAATGTGCTCAGAAATCTCCCTAGTTGATTTCTTAAGAGAAGGAAGGCACCCTCTACTGAGAAACAAGCCTGGAAGTGGTGTAAGAATCCTCCACTGCAACACCCTGCAACTCAGCAATATTTTGCTACAGAAATAACAATGGGACTGAAGAATGATGCTTGGCCTTGATCCTGGATGTGGAGCAATATAGAAAAATCTCTCCCAAGAGGCCTCTTAAGGGAAGAGGTGGGATTCCCACTCGGGAACACCCAATTCTACCTTGCTAAACAACAAGGGGAAGCTAAGTCTAAACAGACAAGATCAATAGATCAAAATACAAAAGCATGAATAACAAAGGCCTCCATCCTCTCCATATATAGCAAGTGAACCTCTCCTCATTGGGTCCATCCACATGTGCCATCTAGCTCATGTAAGTTGTCCTCCACCAAAACTGTGCTGTCCAACAAGGTGGTTCAATGTATCTAGACAAATTTGTTGACTTGGTCAAATTTGATTGAATCAACATGTCCCCATCTCTGTTCACACCCAAGGGGGCTTAAATAAGCTGCTTATTCTTACCCCTTTTCACATTAGGAGTGTTATTGATCTTTCTAAAGTGGTTAATGGGCCTCCCTACCCATTTATTCACCTACCTAGTGATAAAACAACTCTAATATTCCATTTATCTTGGAGGCTAAAATTTTGGAATATTACATAGGTATCTGCACCTACTACCAGAAGTTCGTCAAGGGATTTTTCCAACTTGCTGCACCCCTCACAGATCTTACAAAGAATGGGGCATTCAGTTGGACAGACAAAACGTAGAGGGCTTTTGATAGGCTCAAGGAAGTGATGAGCAACTGTCCTGTTTTAGTGTTTCTGGATTTCACGTAGCCTTTTGTCCTTGAGTGTGATGCATCTGGAGAGGAGGTAGGCGCAATCTTGATGCAGGGAGGCCACCCCATAGCTTTCAAGAGCAGGAAGCTATTGCTACATGATATTTTGTATCCCATATATGACAAGGAAATTTTTTCTATCATGCCTGTACTGGCCAGGTTTCGACAGTACTTGGTGGGGAACAGATTTAGGGTGAAGACTGACCACAACAGCTTTTGGTTCTTTTTAGAGCAAAATCAGTTGGAGGAGAGGCAGCAGAAGTGGTTCAGCAAGATCCAGGCATACAATTTTGACATCGATTATTTCAAGGGGAAGAATAATGGGTGGCCGATGCTCTTTCATGCAAACCAACAGCATTGGCTCTGATGAGATTAGACACGGATTGGAGGGCTCAATTACTGGTAAAGTACTCCAAGGACTATTTTTCCTACGAGATATTGGATGGACAAGTCATGGATGACAGGTACAGAGTGATGGATGAGGTGATATATTTCAGGGATCAGATATTCTTGACTGGGAGCTCTCAGTTCAAGGAGAAGGTACTATGTGCCTCACATGAATCACTGCTATCATACCACCAGGGGTTCACCAAAACCTACTGAGCCATCAGGGAGAGGTTCTCCTGGAAGGGCCTCAAGGAGGACGTACTCTGGCATGTCAGGGAGTGCGAAGTGTGTCAGCATAACAAGGGGGAGATGAGCCATCCAATAAGATTACTACAACCGCTTCCCATTCTAGAGGGGAAATGGGAGAGCATTTCGATGGATTTCATCAAAGGGTTGCCCATGATTTAGGGAAAGGATTTTATCTTCGTAGTCATTGATCGATTGGCGAAGTATGCACACTTTTTCGCTATTTCAGTGCAGTACACAGTAGCACAGGTGGAAGAGGTATTTTTCAGGGATGTTTTCATATTGCATGATCTCCCGAAGACCATGATTAGTGATCGGCACAGTTGTTTCATGGGTGGATTTTGGCAGGAGCTCTTTCATTTGGTGGGTACAGAGTTGACACCAAGCACCAGTTAGCACCCTCAAATGGATGGGTAGACAGAGATAGTGAACAAGTGGCTGGAAGGCTACTTGCGAAACTATGTCATGGGGCATCATAAGGCATGGTTACGTTGGTTGCACTTGGGGGAGTATTGCAACAACACCGCTTTCCATATGTCCATTGGTATGTCTTCGTTTTACGCTTTATATGGATATCATGCTTTTTATTTTTCTGACATGATGTTTGGTGCTAGAAAGGACCCCAGGGCCAAGGACTGGATCCAAGAGAGTCAGGATATACTTCGGGCTCTTAAGAACAACTTAGCTACAACATAGAATCAGAAAAATATGTACACTGATAGAGGACGGGTTGAGAGGAGGTTTGAGGTAGGGGACTTGGTCTACCTACGACTTCAGCCATAGTAGTAGTCCACGCTGAAGCAGAAGGGGGCCGAGAATCTCAAGCCCTGCTTCTATGGACCATGCAGGGTGATACACAAGATTGGGGAGGTTGCATATGAGATAGAGTTACCCACAGGTAGCAGGATCCATAACATATTCCATGTATTCTTCCTGAAAAAGGAATTGGGGAAGAAGGTAGCTGCAACCGAGGAGCTTCCACCAACAGATGATGAGGGGAATTTGGTGTTACATCTAGAAGCCATCATAGACACCAGGGAGAGGCAGCTGTGGAGCAGAATGGTCAAGGAATATTTGGTGAGGTGTAGGAACTTGCCAGATGAGGATGCCACTTGGAAGAGTGAGAATATTTTGTAGCATCCATCGTTGCAGTTGCTTGAAGACAAGCAACGTTTTGGTGGGGAGGACTATAATATTCCCAATTAGTAGTAGCTAATTGGTAATATTAAGTTTTGGCCAATTTACATTTTATACAGTTAATTCAGTTAATAAAGTGGGTGAGAAGATACTTAGCCTACACTTAGGAAATAAACATTCCCTAAAATCACTTCAGCACATTATTATTTGGCAGTGTGGGGCCCAAGGGTCAAAGTGGTAGTGTGAGGGAAGTGGCAGCATGGGCCCATGATAGTGCAGAGAGAGAGGGACAACATGGGCCAAGATAGACATCATAGTTTTGGTGGGGCATAGGTGAGAGCAAGGCTCTCCAAGCATAAATAGGGGAAGAGGCTCCTCATTCATTCATTCGATTATGCATCTATGTTTTATCTCTTGACATTGAGCATGCTTTTGATGTTGAGCAAAGTTTGCAAGTGTTGTTCAGCACACCGGGTGTCTCCGAGCAGAGATCCCAACCTCAGCCTCAAGGGACTTCGACTGCCTGCTCGGGTGAGGAGTTCTATCCATTGATTTTCATGTGGGAGCCATAACATCTTCAGCTAGGGATTATGCACTTGCTTGTATAGTGCAGTCTCAGTGAGAGATCACTCATTTCTTGGAGGAGGTAGTGCTGAGAATGAAGATTCATCAGGGGATTCAACCTGGGATAGTGAGAAGGGATCAACCCTTAGCTATTCCATAATTTTGGTAGAGGAGGAGGCCATTGTTTGTAGGGATTCATTCAGGGCCAACATACTTCACTAGGATAGTGTTATTCCTCAAGGGAGGTGATTTTCCGGGGTCATCCATTCTGGAATCCATTTCTACACTTTTATGGGTATTTGGAGGAGAGCTCATTCCCAGAGTTTCGTATTTTTCTGAGTATGGGAAAAACCCCAAAGATCCATCCTATTCCAGCAGTAGCAAAAGTCCGATAGCAGTAGCACCAACATTTTGGAGATAACGAAGTCACTGATAGAGCAGCCATTCCTCGGGCATTTCTGAGAGTATTTCCAGCTTGCCTTGTGCAAGCCAAGGGGCCATCATTTTGATCACCTTTGTACTTATTGTATCTTTCAGTTATATAATAAAATGGCTCAGTGTTCTCCATATTTTGCATTATTCATGTGATGTCTCTCTATTTGTTGTAGTTTCTTGTTTATGATTTCTTTATATCGTTGTTTATTTCTACTCAAAATATTACATGAGGGAAGAGGGCACAAATTCAAATAAATGAAGAGGGGGGTTTTCTTGTAAACCTAATCCATTGTAATTATTTCACCACTTATCTCCCTAATGGATTCATGGCGCTGCTAGTGCAACATTGTAATGAGGGAATGGGATCCTTGAGTAAAAGGATGAGCGTGTAATATTGGTTCTCGTAGAGACATGGGTGTGGTCAACACACAAGGAAATGTACGAGGGGAAAGGCCCAATGGGAGACAAGGTTTGGAAGAGGAGAGACATTGAACATTATGGAGACATTCATTTAGATAAGCAAGAAAACAAATGCAAGGAGACAAACAAGAGATACATAATTGGGAAAAATAACACAAATCATAAATTGGTAGTAGATGTAAATTTTCCAAGAAGAGATAATTGGTGAAAGCCTATTTTTGTTGTTTAAGGAAATGGTATTCCCTCTGTTTTTTGAGGCCTATGAGTGTGCCTCCAAATTTATTTTCCAAATATATTTCAGTGGATTTGTGACACTCAGGTGTTGGCCAGGGCTAATAAACTAGTCTAGTTCTTTCTCAGAGAGATGATAAATACCTAGGTAGTGGCTAGCCTTGGAGCTGATAAACCATTGGGACACTAGTTGGGGTTGAAAGACTACTTTACAAGTTGAGACACCTTGGAATTAGTTTAAAGGTTTGATAAACCCCTAAGTGGCTTTCCTTCTAAATGATATACCACTTAGGTACTTAATAAGTTGATAAAGCTCTTGGAAGGGGAATTTTTAATCTTGTTGATCCAGGTGGATATTGGTGGCCACACACCTATTCCACTTGGACCCCCACCATTGTTTCTTTCAGTTTTTCAGTTTCCTTAATTGTAGCACAATTTACTATTTTAGCTGTTTTTTGGGTCTTGAACTTCAGGAGTTGTTTTCATGCCCTAAACGATGTTTTTTGGGAAAGCGAAGGCCAACATGTGTAGGCTACTCAAAGTTTTAGTCCTAGGATAGATATTTCTAAGGAGGTATTGTGAGCATCAAACGAAGATCATATGCCAAAGTTTTGACCCCGGGAAGTTGGTGTACCAATTTACCCAAATAGGGACCATAGTTTTGGTGCTTCATCTCCTAGGGTTAAGTTTTTGGATGTTCACAGTTTTTCATTATTTCTTAATAATAAATAGGCCTTCGAGCCTCATTGTACTACAATTCAGAGGAGTTCAGAGGTATGTATCTGCCACATCTCTTCTCAGAGATAAGCTACCATTTCTTGAGCTAGTTTATTTCCATTCTATTTGTAAGCTTGTTTCATTTATTTGATATTAATAAAATTTTATTTTATTTCTGCTGCATCTCTGCATTTATGCTTATTTCTGTATTTTATTGTCTTCCTTCATAAGTTTGGATCAGTGGTATTAGAGCGGTCTTCTCTTTCTCGATCTTTCTTTGCATGTCCGTAACGAGATTGGGGTATAAGGAGTTAGGGCTCGATCTAGATGAACATTTTCAAGATCAGTCTCGTAAACCCCAGCGACCCCCCATGGTGAAAGAAAAGAAATATGAGGGAGTAGGAGATCCCATAAAAATATTGCTTGAGGAGGCCCTCGAGAAACCGAGGAATGCGATGATGGATAACTTGACCTAGATCCTTCGATGGCTACCCACCGTTGATTGATCTTCATCCGACATCCACTCTGGAGGCGCCACTTATTTTAAGGTACAAGTTAACTTTGACATTCCCATATTTGATGGCCAAATAGATGTAGACTGTAGATATATGGTTGAATCTATTGGAAGGATATTTTTTGGTTCATGAATTTTCCAATCGGGAAAAGATTACTTTTGCACCCCTTAAAGCCACCCCCATGTCAAGGATTAGTGGGAAACCTACTGTGAGAAAAAGGACGAGTGGGAATCCTCCATGTTCTCAGCCACAAACACTTGGAATTATTTTTGAGATTCTATCAATGAACAATACTACACCATGGGGAGCTATGAGGAAAAGTAAATACAATGGACGATGTTGCAACAACAAAGAGATCAAGATGTGCATGAGCTAATGAATCTATTCCATACCCTAAGCACAAAGTTGGGTGTCAAAGATTCAAAGAAACATTTGGTGGTTAAGTACTCTAGTTGTATTCATAGATACATCCAGGAGGAAATGGAGTTCCTTGACATCTCCTCGCTTGGTGTAGCATACCGATATGCTTCCAATATTGAGCAAAAATTCAAATAGAAAAATCGATCCTTTGGATCTGCAAATGAGAAGCAAGGGAAAGGTGCCCTAAAACAACGGAACAAAGGACAAGGCCATGGCATGGTAGCTTAAGACAACTTGTCAAATCCACAAGTGAAGAAAAACCCCACAAAGCCAAAGAATGACATGAGAAAGTTGTGTGAGTTCCATAAGAGCTCCACTCACAACGCAAATGAGTGTCGGTCCAAGAAGTCACTTGTGGCCGAGCTGAAGGATTTTGAATAAGATGCATGTTTTGACTCTGAGTCAGAACCCGACAATGGGAATGACAAAGGGAATAAAATTATTGATGCGGATCCCAGTGCCACCGTTTCGACCACAAATATATATAAGGAAGAACCCAAAGATCGAGAGGAGGGATAAAACCTCTTCCATTCCTAGATGTGGGTGAAGAGTTCCTCACTGCAATTCATTTTTGACAGTGGGAACCAAAAGAATCTCATTTTAGTAGAGGTCATGAAGTGGTTGGGCCTATTGATCACAACACACCCACAAATGTACACAATTGGGTGGCTTCACCAAGGACTAGATCTCTGCATCAGCCAGCAGTGCCACCTTCCCTAGAACATCAAGCCCTTCACGAACGAGGTATTATGTGATGTTGATCCTCTTAAAGTTTATGATGTATTATTAGGCCAACCATGCTTGTGGAAGAAAAATGTTGTGTATGAGTCTTGAACTCATGCTGTTATTTTTACTTTGGGTAATAAGTTGTACAGTATACTAGAGGTAGCATTGCCTACTTCCACCTCTTTGATCACTACAAAGAAATGTAGTAAGCTCATTTCCCAAATCGGGAAATTTTTCTTCTTTATGATCTGCCCTTAGGGAAAGAATAAGACTGTGGCCATGACCTCTAGATAGGGTTCCTCCGCATGGCAACAAAATATGGACAAGTTTGTGGAGGAGTACGGGGACATCTTCACCTCACTTGCAGGGGTGCTTCTACACTGTCAGGTCAAGCACTCCATCGATCTGACCCTAGGTGCGCCGCTACCAAATGGGAAAATCTATTGATGCTCTGTTATGTAGAACAAAGAAATCAAGAAGAAAATTTAGGAGCTGCTGCAGACAGGTCACATCTGGCCAAGTTCATCACGCTGTGGAGCCCGACCATGTTGGTGAAAAAGAAGGATGGGAATTGGAGAATCTGTATTGACTATCAAGCGCTAAACAAGTTCACTGTTCAGAATAGGTATCTAATCTGATGGATTGACGATATTCTAGACCAACTCAAGGGGGCCCAATATTTCAAAAATATTGACTTGAAGTCTGGGTATCACCAGGTACCAATCGAACCCTCTGGTGTGTGGAAGACTACCCTCAATGCCAAGGAGAGCCTCTTTGAATTGTTTTTCATGCCTTTTGAGTTGACGAATGCTCCCACAACCTTCATGAGGTTGATGGAAACAATATTATCACCATTCACCAACTCATTCGTGGTGGTTTATTTGGATGACATCTTGATCTTCATACAGAGTTGGGAAGAGCACCTCCACCACATTTGGCAGGTCCTCCAAACATTGCGACAACACAATTTATGTGCCAATTTGGAGAAATGAAAATTTTCCATGACCCAGGTTCAATATCTAGGATACATCATTGATGAGCAGGGGGTGCATGTGGACCTAGCCAAGATCCAAGTCATTTGGGATTGGCCAGCCCCAACCACTCTAATAGAGCTCCGTAGCTTTCTGGGTCTTGCCAATTTCTACCACCGGTTCATGTCGGGTTTCTCTCATATAACTTGGCCTTTGAGTCAAGTCACCAAGGGAGTAATGAAAGAAAAATGATTTTGGTCCAAATCACAACAAAAGGCATTCAAAGAGTTGAAGAATTGTGTCTGCTATGCACTAGTGCTCGCATTACCAGACCAGCAACAAGCATTTGAGATCGATACGAATGTCTCTGACTATGAGATTGGGGTAGTTATTACTCAGTAGGGGCCTCGAATGACATATCACAATGAGAAACTTTTAGACACGGTCTAGAAGTAACCTATGACAAAGAAATGTATTCCATCATGGAGGCCTGTTGACAATGGGAAAATTACATTTTGGGGAAGGAAACAATCATCCACATAGATCACTGATCCCTACAAGTCATATAGACACAAGGGAAGTTGTTTAACGATCACCATCAGAAATAGCACACATACCTGCAACAGTTCCATTTGAAAATTAACTACATGAAGGGAAACACCAATAATGTTGCAAATTGCCTCACAACCGACGATCATGGTGCTAACCACTGTGCTCAAATATTGTGGGCACGAGACTTAACGTTGGCCACATCTCTAAAATATCAATCCATAATTTGGAAACACATACCAGATGCTCCTGGAAGCGAAGCAAGTTACATATTTTCACCTTCAGGATGCAATGTTTTAATATTCCTAAATTAGCATGCAACTAATTGGAATATGAATTTTTGATTTTGTCCTTTATATTGAAGAATAAGTGGGTAGAGAGACCCATAAATATCTTTAGTAGGAATAAATCACTTCAAATTTGAATGGAGGACATCAAAATAGTTAGATAAAGCACCCCTATGTGGGAATAATGGGTGAAGTATGTGAATTGGGTCAACTTTGACCAAATCAACAATGCTAGTATGGAAGGAGTGGACATTCAATGAGGGAAAATGCAAGTTTGGAGGGAGATCCTTTGCATAGAATTAGTGGCTTTAATGAGTAGGTCCAAGGGTGAGGAACCTCACCAAGCATATAAGGAAGGGGATGAAATCCATGGAAAGAATGTTTGGATTATTATTTTTTTATGGTTTGTTATGACTTGTCGCTATCTTCAACTCTTTAACTAAGATTTCAGTGTTGTTTAGCACATGGGTGTTCCCGAGCAGGAATCCCACCTTCATCCCTGGGGGACTTCGAGTGCCCACTCAAGAGAAGTTCTTGAGCATTATTTTCACATTCTGGCATTGGGCCAAGCTACAACTTTCTTCTACAACGCAGTTTCTATTTAGAGTTGTTCTGAGTTGCAGGGTGCAATAATGGAGGGTTTCATTGGACCATTTCTGAGATTTTCTTCAGTGGAGGAAGAATTCTTTCCATTGGGAGATTAGTAAGGAAGGTCCCCATGTTTCATATCATATTTTGGCATCAGGCCAAGACATTACCATCTCCTACAACATAGTTTTAGTCTTGGACTGCGTTATTTCAGACGACAGTTGCAGGGGTGGCTTTAGTGCCACATTTTGGAGGTTATATATTTAGTGAAGGGATCAACCCTCCATTGGAAAAATCTATTGGAGGAGTTCCATTCAATATACATCAGTTTCAGCCACCTCCTTCTATGTGCTTTAGTTGCAATGATTCTTTAGCCCTAGGGCTTTAGATCACCATTTTTATTTTGTGTATTTCTGGGAACCCTTCCTGGGTTGTCTTGGAAAGGTGTGTAGAAGCACAGATATCCATTAGTAGCATTTTATGAGAATCATATTATCAGATATATGTTATTGTATTCTCCAGTAGTAATCATTCTTATTTAGACTGCACTGTTGCAATTCTCCAACATTTTTTATAGCAGTAACATCTCAATTTTTAGAGTGTATTTACACTAGAGGCTTGTTTACTCACATTATATGATTTTTAGCACAATGTATTGTATTTATTTGTGTTGGGTATGTGTTATATTCTTTCCACGACTAGCCCTACGCACTGTACGTTGCACCGGGCGCAGCAGGGAGGACACAAGGGGGGAGGCAGCCCCCACTGTTGGGTCCGGGGCAGCGCCCCGGCAAAATTTTTTTTGGTGTGCGGACCCACTCATAGGCAAACCCACCCATGTTTTGTGCATGAGTTTGCACATGGTTTTTGGGTACGATGGTTTTTGGTCCCTAGTATTTTGTAGATCCGGTCAAGGGAACTACGGTTATGTTCTAATCCAGGGTTAATGGATTGGGGTTTATGTATGCTTCGGCATGTATATATATGTGTTGTAACACTAAAAGGAATATAATGAAATATCAAGCTGGTCGTCCCGATTTGGGATCTAGGGGAAAATCTCTATGTTATATGTTTTATGTTTTATGCTCTTGCTATTGTTTATTTTATGTTATAAGATTCTTTTGTAGATAATTTGTATTCAGGGTTAAAACCTACATCTGGTATCAGAGTTGTTTCGGCTTCAAGGGGATGCCTTTGCTGCTGAGGGGTTTTTTCTCGGGCCTAAGGCAGACCCTGTTCAGTGGGAGATCTGCAGGATCAATTCTTGCGGTGAAAGAAGATGGCGAGCGGCGGCAAGATAGAGAACGAGAAATTTAATGGTCATAGTTTTGAGTTGTGGAAGCTCAAGATGGAGGATCTGCTGGTGGATAAAGATCAGTGGATTGTGTTAGATCTAGGTACTAAACCAACGGCAATGTTAGATGAAGACTAGAAGAAACTGGATCAAAAGGCTAAGAGCACAATATAGTTGTGTGTCTCAGATTCAGTATTTTTGAATGTATCTGGGGAAGCTACGGCGAAGAATTTGTGGGGAAAACTTGGGACTTTGTACCAATCTAAATCTCTGGTGAATAAGTTGTTCCTGCGGAAAAAGTTGTATAACCTGAGGATCAAGGATTGAGACTCAGTGACAGAGAATCTGAACGCCTTCAATACTGTGGTAAGTCAGATGTCATCTCTTGATATTAAAATCTCAGATGAAGATAAATGCATCAGTTTGTTGTGTTCTCTACCAGACTCGTGGGATAGTGCGGTTATTGCAATAGGTAGAAATACAACTACCTTGAATTTTGATGACATTGTCTCAGCCTTGTTGTCGGAGGAAATGAGATGGAGAAATATGGAGGGCTAGAATGGAGATGCCTTATCTGTACGAGGAAGGTCACAAAACAAAAGCAAGAATAAGGTTTTGAGTGGGAGATCCAAATCTAGAGGGAGATATAAATCTCCTGGAAAGTTTGTAAAGGTATGCTGGAAATGCAGAAAGGAAGGGCACTACAAAAAGGACTGTAGATCTAAAGCTCCTGAGAAAGGAAAGGGATTTGATGATGCTCCTTCTGCACAGGAAAAAACCACCTCGGATGAAGGTGGGGATGTGTATTTGGCTTCTTCTTCAAATACAAATATAGATCATGATTCATGGTTGATTGACTCAGGTGCATCCTTTCACTTCACTCCCCATAGGGAATTGATTCTGCAGTATAAGAAATATGATGGTGGTGATGTCTTCCTAGGGGATGATAGGAAGGCCAAAATCATCGGACGTGGAAAAGTCAGGCTGAAGCTACAAGGTGGAAGGATTAGAACACTTCCTGGTGTTCTGCATATTCCTGCATTGGCCAAAAATTTGATTTCTGTAAGCAAGATGGATGATGCAGGTGTAAAAATAGTGTTCGAGAAAGATGCTGCAAGATGGTTAGAGCGAGTGATGACGGGGAGTTGGATGGAACTCATGCAAGCTCAAAGGTAGCGGAAGTATTGATAGGTGTAATAGTTCTATGGTTCCTGAAAGTGGAGCGGAAAGCCTAGCTGTCTTTGGAGAAAAGACCATGCTTATATGGCATCAAAGGCTTGGACATATTGGAGAGAAGGGCATTCAGATACTCCATAGAAATGGTATGGTAGAAGGTATGTCTAATTTCTCTCTGGATTTAGATTTCTGTGAACATTGTGTATATGGGAAGAAGAATCGGGTGAGTTTTCCTTCTGGTGGTAAGAGGGCGAACAAGATATTAGAACTTGTGAACAGTGATGTGTTTGGACCTGTGTCAGTTCCATCACTGGGAAAGTCTGTGTACTATGTTTCATTCGTAGATGACTTCTCAAGGAATACATGGATATATTTCTTGAGGAAGAAATCTAAAGTATTTGACAGATTTAAAGAATTTAAGGCTCTGGTGGAAAACCAGATAGAGAAGAAGATAAAGGTGCTGAGGAAAAATAATGGTGGGGAGTTCTGGAAGAAGGAATTTGAAGAGTTCTATAAGAAGTGTGGTATAGCACGACAAAAGACTACTCCATACACACCTCAGCAAAATGGAGTTGTAGAAAGAATGAACAGAATCTTGATGGAGGGAAAAGCGAGGAGCATGCTCGGTGGTGCGGGTTAGGATAAGTGCAGGCGGAGAGCGATGGAGAAGCGCATGTTACTTAGTTAATAAATCACCTTCAATCGGCGTTGGAGGATAAGTCCCACATGAGGTATGGACTAGTAAGAAACCCTATCTTTCACATGTAAGGGTATTTGGGCATGATGCATATGTACATGTTCCAAAGAAGAAAAAGACCAAGTTGGATAATAAATCTGAAAGGTGCATCTTTATTGGGTATAAGGATGGTTTAAAAGGTTACAAGATTTGGAACCCGGAAACAAGGAAGATTGTGTACAACTGAGATGTGGTGTTTAGAGAGGTGAAAGATGTTGTTAAACATGAATTCATACCAAAGGAACCTGAGAAGATAGATTTTGAGCTAAAGGAGTATGAATCAGACTCTACAGTAGAAGAAGATTCAGAAGAGGAAGAGCCACAAACTCCAGCGATGAGAAGATCTTTTCGAGAAAGAAGGAAACCAAAAAGGTATAGTCCATCTGCTTTCTGTTCAGGTTTTGCCTTAACTATAACTGATGATGATCCTAGAACTGTCAGGGAGGTAGTAGATTCAGGGGATGGAAAAATATGGAAGGAGGCCATGTTTGATGAAATGGCATCCTTGTACAAAAAAGAGGCATGGGATCAGGTGGAGTTGCCGGCTAGAAGGAAGACCATCAGGAGAAAATGGGTGTTTAAGAAGAAGATGAATGTAGAAGGGAAGGTGGAGAACTAAAAATCTTGATTGGTAGCAAAAATTTATTCCCAGGTGCCTGGAATTGATTTTGGTGATATTTTTTCTTCTGTTGCCAAATTTACTTCTATTAGATTACTTTTATCTGTTGCTGCTGCATTTGATTTTGAGATAGAACAGATGGATGTGAAGACAGCATTTCTTCACTGGATTTAGAGAATGCTTTATGGTGAAGGGTAATAAAGAATTGGTATGTACGTTGAAGAAGTCTTTGTATGGGTTAAAACAATCACCAAGGATGTGGTATCAAAAATTTGATACCTATATATAGGGACTTGACTTCACCAAAAGAAAAGAGAATCACTGTAGGTATTTTAAATTAATTGGTGTCTGTGTTATTTATTTGGTCTTATATGTGGATGATATTTTGGTGGTTTGAAATGACAAAGAAATTATCCAGATTTGAAGGCTTAGCTATTATCAAATTCGACATGAAGGATCTTGGTGCTTCAAACTACATTTTGGGCATGGAAATTAAGAGAGATCAGGCAAACAGGAAGCTCTAGTTAAACCAG
Source organism: Pinus albicaulis (assembly GCA_034641835.2). NCBI lineage: Eukaryota > Viridiplantae > Streptophyta > Pinopsida > Pinales > Pinaceae > Pinus > Pinus albicaulis. The sequence continues at coordinate 1,534 of JAXQQM020086999.1, read as the reverse complement.
AGGAAGTATGTCGAGACTATATTACAGAGGTTCAATATGCAGGATAGTAAACCGGTGAATTTTCTGATTCCTGTAGGTGTAAATCTGTTTGCTGAATAGTGTCCCAAGACACAAGAATAAGAGGAGGATATGTCCTGTGTTCCATATGCAAGTGTAGTGGGTAGCCTGATGTATGCAATGGTCTATACTAGACCAGAAATTGCACATGCGGTGGGAGTATTGAGCAATTTTATGTCAAACCCAGGGAAGGAGCATTGGACAACAGTGAAGCGGGTTTTAAGATATTTGCGTGGCACTAGTGATTATGGCTTGTGCTGGGAAGACCGAGGATTGGAAAGAATGTTGGATATTCATAGTTTTTGATGCGGTAGGTACCCAAGTCTGGACAAGAATATCTTCTCCTGGGTATGTGTTTAGCCTATTTGGAGGTGCAATCAGTTGGATGAGTAAAAGACAATCTGTAGTGGATCTTTCAACTACATAGGAAAAATAAATGGCAGCCACTCATTCAAGCAAGGAAGAAGTTTGGTTGCAGAGATTGTGTTCAAGAATGGGGTTGGTGCAGCAAGCTATAAGGATAAACTGTGATAGCCAAAGTGTAATTTTCTTGGCTAAGAACCCTACTTATCATTCAAAAACAAAGCACATTCATGTTCAATATCACTTTGTGAGAGATATGGTTGAGGATAAAAAGGTTTTGCTGGTAAAGGTGGACACTTTGAAGAATGTTGCGGATGCATTGACGAAGTCCGCAGGCACTCGGAAGTTCTCTTGGTGTGAAGCAATGGGTGTTGAATTATTGGCCTGATGACTAAGCGCTCACGTATTTTTGTGGAAAGAAAACAACAAGATGGGAGAATGTTGAGTGTGTGTTATATTCTTTCCCACGACTAACCCCATAATTGTACGTTGCGTTGGGCGCGGTAGGGGGTCCCGCGAGGGAAGCCCACTCTTGGGGTTCGAGGTAGCGCCAGACGAAATTTTTTTGGTCCTTATTTTCTGGTGGGCGGACTCGCCCATGATTCTATGCATCGTTTTGCACATGGTTTTGGAGCATGATGGTTTTCGGCCCCTGGTATTTTGTAGATCCGGTCAATGGAACTACGGTTATGTTCTAATCCAGAGTTAATGGATTGGGGTTTATGTATGCTTCGGCATGTATATATATGTGTTGTAACATAAAGGAATATAATGAAAAATCATTTGGTCGTCTCGGATTTAGGATCGAGGAAAAATCTGTGTTTATCTGTTTTATGTTTTATGCTCTCGCTATTGTTTATTTTCTGTTATAAGATTCATGTGTAGATAATTTCTGTTCAGGGTTAAAACCTACAATTTGTTGCTAATTTGCTGAATAAAGTGGCTCCATATTGGTCTCACATATTTGTACATTGATCTGCATTGCTACTTTTCATTGTTGTGTTCAATATTGCTACTTTTCCTATTTTTGAATATTACAACGGTAGTAGAGCATAATCTTGGCTTAGCCTAGCAATACGTAATACAATCATGTGCTTCGTTCAGTTACGTGTGC
>JAXQQM020083102.1:0-27663 GCA_034641835.2 Pinus albicaulis | reverse complement strand
TCTTTTATGATTTTATGTTTTTTTTTTTAAGAAATTGGCTACCTAGTTACACTTCCCCGGCAACGGCGCCAAAATGTTTGGTCAATTTAGTGTGTCCTAAATTGTTGCATTTAATTTGTCAATCCGGGAATCGTAAGCTGATGAAGTGCGGCGCACTATATGTGCAAGATAACCTATTTCTTAACTTTTTGTCGTTTTTGGTTTTTCTAAGGTGAAATGGAAATTCAAAAATGAAAACAAGTTTGGTTATATTTGTTCAAGGAAGTGATATCCCCTATAATGATTTACCAACTTGAAACTTTAAAAGAAAATTGAAAATTACAATGACAAGACTTGAAAGAAAGTACAAGTGTACTGCTGAAATGAAAAGGTGCTACTAATCTAATGAATCAAAACAATAAACTAGTGAACATGAAAACCAAACTATTCTTGCTGCCAACTAAACACAAAAGAAACTATGTAAGAAATTCAAAAATTGCAACAAAATAAATCTAAATCGAGGATTACATCAATTCATTTTACGACCCTTCATCATTAGACCAGCTATGAATTTAGGAGTAATCATAAAGAACTTGTGTAGCGATATTTAATGCAGAAAGTAAACTAATACTAAACCATACACTCATGATTCAATCCCTCGTATCAGTCAGTGTGGCTTTCGGGCTGGCAGAAGATGTCATGCATGATTTAAGATATCTAAATTTGGAGAAAAGAAACTAATACTAAACTACACATTTCATAATGCAATCCCTCACCATCAGTCCAGCTGTGGCTTTCGGAGGCAACTGAAGATGCTATGAGCAGATTAGTATATCTAAATTTGCGAGAAAAGAAACTAATACTAAACTACACATTTCATGTCCTGAGTCCCTCACCATGGAGTCGAAATTTGTGGCTTTCGGAGAGCAAGCGAAGACGCTAGCTGAAGCAATATATCTAAATTTTAACTACTGAAGCAGAAAAACAAAACTGAAATGTACAGAGCAATACTGAAATTAAACAAAAACTATGAAAAGAAAACTAGCAGCAGAACAATGTTAGATTCATGTCATTAGTCAAAAAGCTATAAAAATGCCCGGGCTGCCTATCTAAAACCTGAAAAACATAAACACTGATCAGTGATTAACAATCATAAAGCATGAAAGACAGAAATGAAATGGAAATTATGGAAGTGTATAAATAGAAATGAAACAACTGCAAAGTATGAACATATGAATGAATTATGATACAATGATTTTTAAAGAAACGAAATGAGAAATATACACTAATACACAAAACCTTAGCTGAGCAGGGGCCCTCTACACAGCCTTGGCAACGGTCCTCAAACACAATTAATTTGAAAAACGAGTCTTCTCATATTAACAAGCGGTTCATTACAAATGGTAGTGTTACGGCTCAGGAGCAGCGTAATCACTACAAAGCAAACTATGAGATATGATTTTAATCCACGAACATCAACTATCAACTAACTACTAGCATGTGCGTATGCAAACGCTCTATATATAACAATAAGCTATGGCAATCTCACAAAGTTCTTGATGACGGAGAGAGCACGTAGACCACTACGTCACGGATATAGGAGTATGGCCATGTTGGAAAACGGATCTATGGAAGGTGGCGCTTGAATTCAACTCCAGAACTTTGCACATATGTCAATTAACCTCCGCAAGCTTAGAAACGGCCGTATGGATGTTTATATGCCACGAAACAGAGTCCAGCCGACATGAAACTCCATAGTTGACTTCCATGTGGATGGCTTTGACCGCGGCTTCCTTTGACGAATTTACTTGAACCAATAGGACACGAACCATGTCCTCGTCATTCCTAGCCTGCCCATGTGGCTCGTTTCCTTTGTAGACACCTGTAGCATAGATTTCCACAAAAATAGGTGTGGAAAGTTGCGACGAGCTAGGAAAGTGGCAAGTTTCGCATTTGTATATTAAAATCTAGATCAAATAGAAAACACAAAAACATAATTAAAAACCATGTTAGATACCCTTTTGCACATGATATTGACAATTTTGGAGGTTTAGGTGAGTGAAAAAGGTATGGAAAAGTGTATGGAAAAGATGCAAATTCGAGACTCAACAATAGTAGGTTAGTTCCTACACGATATTTCTTATAAACGATCTTTGTGGTTTTACTTATAAGGGTTTCCACATATACCTTGTGTTACTTGTTGATTTTATGAGGTTGATGTTCCATAATGTTTGAATAGCTCTAAATACTAAAAATTGACATTATATTGATTCATCCCACCCTCTTAGTATAATTGTGAATCCAACAAATTTCATGTGTTAAGGTTTTTGTTTAGTACCATTACAAGTCTCCAAGACACATTTAATGGGGGTAGTATTTCACCCCTTTATCTATCTGCTTCATCAAAATAGAATTTTAGGAACTCTACTCCATTTCAATTAACCAATACTTTAACCCGTCAAGCCATATTTAGGGTGTATCTTTACCTAGATATGCATCGAACTTTACCCAATTCCATGTGCATTTGGTCTTTGTTGGCTAGAAACTTTCTATCTACATGGTTTTCCTTATTTATAACATATGTCACCATCGTATTTAATCTTTATGATGGTGTTTCTATAGTTCAAATCATATATAATCAACCACGTACTTATATAACTATGCTAACCCATCCCCTCAAACTCTTGAACATTATCATATAACATTATCCTATGTTGGTTATTTATGATAAATGCATTCATGCATTCTAATTTGGCCTCTCATCAGCCCATAATCATGTAGATCATTTGCATTACCATTATCCACTCATCCTCCTATATAGAGACTAACCCATGGGGGCACCTCCCTTCACAATTTTCTCCCCTACTATTATTCCTTCATATTATCCATTTCATAATTGGGATACCCATATCCATGTTTCAACATTCATGCCAAATATATATTTTTTATTAGTTGGAAATTTTTCATAGTATCTTTTACAAGATGAAAATAGTTCCTAAAACATCAAAATCAATGGTAATCATTCTCGCTCAATGGTTTTCCTAATCTCCCTTAGTTGGAGCATCTACACTTAATCACCTATGCTTACTCAACACCCACTAATGTTCACCTTTTTTTAATCTTGGTACCTCTTATTGTAGTCCCTAATTTCCTACATCACTTTATATCCCTTTGTAGTCCATACAATTTTTAGGTTACAATTTGACACACAAGTTACAACATTTGTATTCCCTTTAGCACTAGATTACATTATGTTCAAATAGGTTTTGACTACCGCCATTACTAGAAATAAATTATGCTCCACCTAATGGAAGTATCAATTTTCACCTTGATGTCTCTTTTGAAATATTCCATCATTATCAAAACTTCCACTCATTATAGTTTGTATTTGGGTCATCTTCCTTTGATTTCCAAGGGACATCTCCCCTTAGTGAGCACGTCTTAATTCTTCCCAACCTCAACTCGCTTGTTTAAGGAATGAGGTGGTATCTTAGTTTTCATTATCCAACAGAATGATAAACCTCAGATTGAATAGAGATAATGACAATTGTCCCTAATTTCATTGGCTCTACTTATATTTGACACTAACACTTATTCAAATCATGATGGGTCTTACCTTCTCATAATTGTCATTCTTAGTTTCAGTTAAAGAACTATGGGATTTGTAATATTTTTGTACCCTCAAGTTCGAGTGTTAATGTTTGTGACAGGTTCTAAGGAATGTTCTCATCATCACAACCTTTTACTATTACTAGCACCCCAAGGGAAATGCATATTTCTACCTCATAGATTTGCCTTTTATAATGCATTTGTGCATGTAAAATAAGATCATCCAACATATTTTCATTTTAATAATCTTTTGATAATATCATGAGCATGAACATGCATGGTTCATTTGTATAAGCCAAATATTTTTTCAGGAATACTTGTTTCTTATGTGGGTTGTTCTTCTCATTTTCTCCTCGGTCTCTATTTCCCTCCCTTAGGGCATCAATATATGACTATCAAATATAGGAGACAATGAAATATTTTAGTTTTACATCTTCTCTAATTTCACATATCAATGCACAATTGTTATCAAATCATGCATAAAATATATTGGTGATCACTAGGGTCATTATTAGTGTAACACAACAAAGGCTACTAATAACTATTAAACATCCTCTTCAAAAGTAATTAGAAAAATTTATCTAAAGTGAATGTTTATGTATACACATAGATTTATAGTGTTGGCCTTGTGTGATCCACAAGATTGATCGGTAGATAGTCACTTTGATCCATAAGAAGTGAAATTTCACCAACATTCAATGCAATAACTATTAAATTCCTATCAAATTTCAATTCAAGGTGGTACACCTAGCTGGTTGAAAGTCTGATGTCATTGAAGAGGTATTTTGTCATAGATCTAAGGTCTCGTCATGAATTGAGACCTAGAGTTTAAATGGGTTTCATTCACATCACAATTAATTGTAATGGAGTATGAAGACCTATAAATAACCGCCATGGGAGGGAATTTGATAAAGCGAAGGTAAAGTATTGTTACGCTACCAAAAGTATTCTCACAACTACTTAATCTTATGACCATTGACATTCTTAATGTCACATCCATTTATTAGTACGATATTCCCAACTAGAGAGCCTTATCACCTTTTTGAGATTGATTGAGTCAATTCCAAAGAGCATCAAAGGACCTTCCTTACGAGGCATAAAGTAGACTCATCAATTCTACTTCTCCTTCTTTTGTGTCTTTTTCAAAGCCACCAAATTTTCATGGTATTATGAAAAAAAATAGATTTCTTCCTATGATTTATTATTTCTTTTTGTTTCTCTTGTATAATAACTTATTTTTTATCAAAATTATTTTTATCAATAAGATTATCTCACGATTGGATTGTATAGTAGTATTATACATGTACATTAAAAAGAATTGCATTTTATCCAAACACTTAAGAAAATTACCCAAACATTTCCAATAATGCACCAAATCGAAAGACAAATCACTTGAAAATGTTGAATTATTGAAGCCTCAATTACCACCAGTCACATTTCCACCCTATCCACTCTTGTAATTTTGAAGAAAGTGGATCTACTAATTTCAAAAATGAATTAGACATATCAAGCTTATGAAAATCTAGAAGAATTGTGTGATATTTTTGTCTCAAAATGCACAATAATCTTAACACCAAGCCATGTCACAATGAAGGCTTTCTAGTCTCACATCCTCCATCTTGCTCACTATTAACACTGCCAACTATCTTGCAACACGTTATCTCTTTTTCAAAACCTTCAAAATTGTATATTGTCCAATTGATCCTGTGTGTTGGGGAAAAGTGAGAAAATCAAACGTTTTCAAAATGCGTTAGTGGAGCTCACACTACTTTGTTGCAATCGACCTCTTACACAGTGATTTGAAATAAAAAATTCCTGACATGAGACACAAAAATCCATAAGGAAAGTTGTCTATGTGCTTACGTTTTCTGTGTGCTTTCATTACAAGTGAGGTCTAAAATATCTCCAATATATGCAATTGACATAGAAATACAAATTTAATTTATAGTAGCAATAGAACTGGTTGGAAAAAGTGATTTTTTTTATTATTAAAAAAATATTCCTACCGAGTGCAGTGTGAACTATGCATTGCACAGTATCAAGGTTCAATCCTCATCCTTTAGCTCTTTAAATATGCAATTGCACGATCACTTGAGCTCCCCTGCCTTCTAGAACTGCCCAGTGGGCAAAACCAATGCTTAATCCCTAAGCCTCGCTCTGTGAGATTCCCAATTGTGTAATCCTTTTTCTTAGTTCAAGCCTAAACTACACATTGCGTAGTCTCAAGGCTCAAGCTTCATGCTTCACTCCTTGAGTTGCACACTGTGTAGTCACTGAGCCTCTCCTTCAGCCTGTCACTTGGTTTCAACTTAGTCATTGGATCATCATGCAACATCTAAGAATAGGGGTTTATGGGACTAATGTCGTCTTTTCATGAGTAGATTTAAAATGTAGGTACTCTATCATGCTATGGCAAGATGATGAAGAAGGAGATGGAGAAGAAAGGCATGCTAGAAGACACCTAAGGAGGTGAGGAGATAAGATGATCAACTGGAAAGAAGAAGAAGGAACATTGGACTATAATAGAATGTGGAAGATCAAGACCACATTGAAGACTCCTTATCTGCAATTCATAAGGAGGAGGAAGAAGAAGAATATCCATCATCTTTTCAAGAAGAAATAAAGAAAACAACAACAAAAAGTGACTTGACATTGCCATGTCATGCAGGCCATGTCATCACTGTCATGTCATGACTTTTCATGAGTCGTCATATGCCACATCATTATTGTGGATTATGTAATTATATTTTCAAAATTTATTATAAAGTGGAAATATAAAGGCCACATACACAATATGAAAATTCATGTAAAGTCGAAAATTCGTAGGAAGTCAAACATCATGAGGGTAGTCAAAGAGTCACAAGGAGGTAATCATCACCCCATTGGTTATATATACACCCTCATTGTATAGGAAAATGAATTTTCACCTTCGATTCTTCTATAAGGCATCGAAGAGACAAATCTAGTACTTTTGGGGAGAAAGTCATGGCTCCAATGCTCCACTATTGGAGCTAGTGGTATTCATTGTATACATGTGCCTTGGGAGTTTTACTAAATATTATAAGCCTCATGGCCAAAAAATTCTTCATGCATGGATTATGAATATTTGTAATACTATTCCGTGAATGTTTGTAATTCATGTTTTCTTCCATTTGTGCTAAAGTAGCTGAATTATTTTCGTTATTTTAGTGCTTATCATATTGGGAATGTGTTGTAATGGTTTCTATGGCTGTCGCATATTTGTGGACTATTCCACTGGGTGTCAGACAAACCTTTCCTTTTTGTGTTTCTTGTGCTAACTGTCACATCTTTGTGGACTATTTCGTTGGATGTTAGCCAAATCCCTCTTTTTTGCGTGTCTCTACTAGGGTGGTACTATTACCTCTCTCTTAGTGACTCACTTTTATCCCTCTCCACAGCAGAATAACCTTGACACACCTTCAACCAAACAGTCACCAAGCACACTCATTTTATTTGCGAAGGCACATATGCATTCTTATATCTTGCTGATATTTAGATCCAAGGAAAATATCTGAGAAAATTGTAACCGGGTTGTATTTGAGATGGAACTCCTATCTCAAACAGTGCGAGGTATAATTGAAATCAAATATCGAGTAGACCCCCTTGGCTGACAAATTTCCAACACCCTCAACAAGATTCATCTTGGAATTTTCACTCTAACTTTTCTTTTGTGATGTCTAAAAAATTAAACTTAGAGGATATAGATATGAGATCATTATGTACCTATGATTAAAATTTCAGATGTTGTTTCACTATATTTCCAATGATATTATCTAAGAAATTTAAGCTTCCTGAATTCTCATCAAATACGCCACCTTAGAATTTTTACTATAACTATTATTTTAGGATGCTATATAATGTCTAACTTAGATGATACATATAGAATAAATTTTTGTACTTTTGGTTACAATTTTAGACCTTGGTTGCTAGGGTTTTAGAGATATGCTCCATGAAAGTCATGCTTCCTAAATTCTCAAAAAATCTACTTCAAACATGTGAGCTTAGTATTTTCACTATAACTTTGCTTTTGTGATGTTTTTAACTATCAAATTTGGTAAAAATAGAAAAAAATATCACAAGGTATCCATGATAGAAATTTCATACCTTGTTTCTCTATAATTTCAAAGATATGTTATGAGGAATTTAAACTTCGTAGATACTCAAAAAATCTACTTCAAACAAGTCAGCTTGGTAATTTCTATATATATTTATTTGTGTGATGTTTTATACTATGAAATCAGGAAGTTAGTGTTCTTTAATGCTCCTAAAACATGCTTCAAAAAAGTTAGCTTGGAAGTTTTCATATAATTTTCTTTCTGAGATACATTAGAGTGTGAAATATGGAAGGGAGAGAGAAAAGATCTCTAGGTACCCGTGACATATATTTTAGAACCATATTTACAAAATTGGATATGTGGCATGTTGTGCAAGTTTTTTATTAGGAAGAAGACAAAAGTAAAAAGTTTTTGGAGAAGTAGACTTGATGAAGGAAGAAACACTAGGTATACATGGAGAAGGAAGAAGTAGCTAATAGACCTAGTGAAGGTAGAAGCAACAAGCAAACTTGGTCAAAGTAGAAGAAGCTAATAGATATTATGAATAAGTAAAAATATTTATTGAAGTAGGTGGATTCTGTAATATCCCTAATGGAAATTTACAATGAAAAACAAAGAAATCATAATAAAAACACTCACAAACAAAAATTAAAACACATTAAACACACAAAAATCTCCATAAAATGTGTGGAGTTGAGTCATTTAAACAATATAAATGTTTGTTACAAAGGTAAGATCAGAAAGCATGCACTTGGGCTTTCCCAAGGCAAGCTAACATTGCCGAGGTGATGAAATTGGTTGCTCTAACATACAATGTGGTTGTACCCAACAATATCTACATTGAACCAGTGAAAAAATGCACTGCTCGCTCTAAACAATGGTTGTTAGGGCCTCCTTCGGTGCTCATAAAATTATAAGAAATGAAATTGGGGTTCTCCATCAATAACCCACAAAAACACTCGAAGGAATTGGCCAATTTTTGACCTTGAAATTTCAGCTCAATTTCCCCCTAGCTCCACACATGCTAGTTGAGTTGGGACCTCTCTTTGACCCCTAGAATTTGCCCAGAAAATTTTACAAAATTAGATTTGAGATTCTTGTCAAAAACTGAGAAAAATCGAGAAAGGTTTTTCTCCAGTTTTTGCGCTCCAAAATTTACCCCAAATTCTCAACGTTTCTCTGCTGCCAGTAAATTTTGGTATGCAACAATTTTTGTCTTTGCAGTCCTCCAAAATAGTATAAAATCTCCCTTCGCTCCCTTCTAACTCATATGCAATATCCCAAATCCAAATACCACAAACCAAGACCACCCATAACAATTCCTTCCCAAATACTGTGCAAGCTTGGACAATACTGCGTAAAATTTAGACAAGGAAATTCGTACTGATGAGATGGCTCCTTCTGCTCTACAAATTCTCTCCTCTCCTCCGAAAAATTCAGCAATGGATTACCCAACAATTATGGGGTTTCTAATTTCTAACACCAACTCCCAGAAGAAAGCGTAGCTCTCAATCTACGTCCTAGCTGAGCTCAGAAAAATTGTGGTACCCGTGCTATGCCTCCCCCTGACTCCACAAGAAAATGGTGATACCTTCCTAGGGTGGCACTCGTAGACCACCGAAGAGAAGGGTGAGTTTCCTCCTGAGGAAATTTTTGTGTTCAACAACACTTTGTTTACCCAGCTAAACAGCTTGAGCAAACAATGTTCCAGATATCAAATTTGCAAAAGATATCAATTGCTATCCCCAAAATTCTATTTATAATTGCTTCCTTGCTTTTCCTTGTGGGTCCCTCTCAAATATTTGGATCTCCTTGCCTCTTCCCTCTTCCCCCCAATTATTTTTCCTCAAGGAGTGTGCTTTTCCACATGGAGTGGTCCTCACATCCCACTATTTTATTAATCTTTCCTGTGTCTAATGTTTGGGGCCTCCCCTACCACATAAATTAAATTAATCAATTTTCACCCAATTTTCTTGAATTTGTACCCAAAATTTTCTCCATACAAAATTTGCAAAAATTGAGAAAACCAGTTAGTATATTTTTATTGGAAGTGATATTACAGTCCTCCCCACGAAAAATTTATTGTCCTCAATCAATTTCTAAACAAGCGCTCTATCCTTGCTTACCCAACTACCATTGAAAGCAATACCAGGGTCCAAATTGTGACATTGAGGCACTCCTGATCCATGTACAAACCTATCATAAAGGTTTCCCCAGATACTAGGGACCCAAGTATACATAGTAGAATCCATTTTCATGCCATAAATGAGTAGGGAATCATGATCCTGATAATGTAGCACTTTGTCGAACTCCTCATGAATCTTCCCTACCGAGTGGTCCATCTCATACATTCCAAGAGTAAACTCGTGAAGATACCACCCAATATCTATAAAGATAAAGTCTCGCTCGCATGAGCTTCCCCTGATATGTTCCTATTGATTCCCCTTCCATGTTGATGAAGTTCCTCACACCATCAACGAATCACTAAAGCCCAATGGAAAATATCAATGATACCCCCCTATAGAAATTGGTTCATTCCCTAGGGTAGTTGTACTACCAAATCCTGTGATGCTCAGATCCCATGCTAGTATAAAAAGGCTTCCACCATGTTGTTGTTGCGCAAATATGACCATGAAGGTCTTCCCATCATGTGCAAGTTGTATCCTCCTCTCTTGGAACCTAATGGAAAAATATCTATAGAGCCCAAATGTATCTTGCCCATGAATCTCCATGATGTCATGACCTATCCATCCAACACTTAGCCTAATCTATCGTAGCAACAAGGAAAACCAACCTTTCCATGAGACAAAGGCCTCGACACACCCCCACATGTCAAACCTATTATTGGTTGTGTTATCCTCTATCCTGATCCCACTCATCACAAACTATAGTGTCCCATGAACCAAAAAACTGCTCGGATCCGCAGCTAGTCCTGATATCTTCTAGCACCAACCTGTACTACATCTCAAGTCCCTACATGCAATCAATATATGGACTCCATCCATGTTACACAACATTTTTTCATTGTCCCTGCAATCCCCAACTCGCACATTGGAGGGTCATTTTTGTGACCAACAAACAGTGTCATGCTTTGCAAATACCATCCTTGCATCCCTTTTGATGAAAGCAACATTCTTCTTGTTGACATTTCCCTAAACAGAGCTGTGAAAATCCCTATTTTTTCCTTGGCGCGAGTAGCCCATTACATCCTCGCGCCGACCTGGAAATGTAACATTGAGCCTGCACCACTTGGCGCTCTGTGCCAGTTAGACACTCACGCCAAGTTTTTTATGGAATGTTTTTTAAAAATAGAGGTGGAGGTTCCATTCCAACCACCTCAGGGATGATTCATTGGGAGTGGTTGAACTGAAACAACCACGGACTCCTTCCTGTAGTTAGTAGTTTCCACCTCCCTTGAAACTCTACTAAAGGATAGGATTCCCTCCCACATTTTTAGGGATCCCAACCTCCTCTCTTCCCTCTATATAATAAACTATCTCCTTTGGTAGAAGCTAGCTAAACACATTATAGAAAAATAGCTTAACGACTGGATAGCTAAAATAGAGAATTATACTATAGCTAAGCTGCTAGAGGAGATAGAGTAAGAAATATTGTGTTGAGAGAGCTCGAGTTGATGACTTCTAAGAGAGCCTTAGTCATAATTCCCTGACCAACAGTTGACGCGTTTCGTCTGAACCCCGCTGGAGGAGATCACAACGTCAAAGAATCAGTTGTACTCTTCCTTCTATTCATTAATATACATGACTAATGTTTGGTTCCACTATTGTGTTATGATGTTTATTTGATACGATATGTTTATCCCTCTTTGACTGGCTAATAGTTGTGAGTGAAACTACGCTTCCATATGTTGTTCTTGTTATTTGTCTTATTTGTAGGTATCTGGGCATGACAGCGAATGGATCATGACTTGCCAAGGGAGGAGCGAGAGACCACTACTCTTTCTGCAACATCGACAGCTTTGGATTCAAGGTAGGTCAATATACCATGTCTTTTGTTCATTCATTAACTAGGAAGCAACACTTTAGCATGTTCTTTTGTTACTAGAACCACCCTAGGGCTAGAGGGATCGTCTCTGTCCGCAGAGAGGATTTAACTTCATAAAAAATTGGTGACTCCACTGGGGATCAGTGCGAGTTTGTCGTGTCATTCTGTTGGGTCCATTTCCATTCTTGGTTTAGTCATATATCTTTTTTTGTCTTGTTTGCTAAGTTTCCATTCTATGTTCAGCTCCAGAGAGTTAAGGTTGACCTCTGCTGATTAGGTTAGGGGTTTTCCACTTTTTCCAATAATTTTCCAGCTTGGCGTGTTTTTTTCTGGACAGTCGTGATGATTGGTTCATGTTTCTCTTTTAGCACTCATTCCAACCTTTGTATGGTGCGGATTGCAGCCTTACAGTCGTGCCAATCCCTATAGGTTTTGGTTTGACCCCCCTAATGTGTTTTTTGATCATTTTTTCTTGCCTCTGGGTTATTTTTTAGTGTGTTTAAGCCTTTGGAGACTGTGTTTGACTATTGTAGACTTGTTTCCCTTAGTCGTTTGTATGTTGTCTTGTTGGTTTCAGTTAAGACCTTAGGGTTTCTAGGTGTTCTTGCACATCGAGCATTCTGTTCGAGAACGAGTCTCTTTGATTGTTGTCAGTCGCGTTTTGGGTTTTTAAACTGATTTTTCTTGATCCTTTTGCTTTGCTTAATTGGGTCGTTTTGAGAACTCTCTTTCTCGTTTGAAATTTTTCTCATTGTGTCTGTTTCATTTTGGTTGAGTCATTCAATTTCAAAACCTTACATTTGAAAAACTCAAACTAGTGTTTATTTTGTTTTCCATTGAATTGGTACAATGTGTGCTTCATTTTGTTGAAAAAATCAAAAATAAAATCTTTGCACTCTTTTTTTGCATTGAAAATGAAACGTTCCTTTATATAAACTAGCATTTGTCAATCTAGGAAGGACTTTTTTTTTCGCTTGATTGCATTAAGGGCATTAAAAGTTTCTTCACATGTTCTTTTTGTTTGCTTGTTCGAAAGATTTCTATCCTTATTCTAGCTAGCATTCATCGAATTGAAATGATGTTCATTTGCATATAACTTGCATTTAGGAAGTTGAGCTCCACATTCGATAGGGCCCGAAATTGAAACATAATTCAAGATTAACTTCAAAATTTACTCAATTAACCTAAGGCAACATTGGAACCTAACGAAACATTTCTAGTGGTCTAGGCTAGAGACGTGTTCCAGCATCTTAAAACCTAGTAGCTGTCATTCGCCTTTCGGCTTCAGACAACACTAGTATGAACTTGTACTCCCTGTACCGTCGCATATATAAAATAATATTCCTCTAGGTTGCAATCCTTTATCCATAGGAAGTTGATTCTGTCGCCTTGTAACCATGATACACCGAACACAGCATTTGGGGAGACTACCTGCACATATGTCAAGTCCTTGGTCATTTCCATTTCATTTGATCACCAAGGTGTATATGGCAGTTCACGGAAACATGATACACCCTCTTGCTTAGAATTCCTGAGAAGTCATTTCGATCTTTTCGTGACTCTTTAAATAAGAGAAGAGATCATCGAGCACTTGTCCTTTCACACTCGTTTCAAATTGAAAGTGACTAGAGTCATCTTTTTCCTATTTCTCGACTCTTAAAACATGAAATGGCGAATTTTGGTTTCAATGTTATAGAATTAATCACCTACGAATTTTGTTACTTAGTCTGATTCATTTCCTTGGTTCTTGATTTTGGTACTTTTGATTGGTTATCTCTTTTCCTTCCTATTCTGATTTACAGTCAAAGTGGCGGAACATCCAGTTTCGCCATCCTCACTGCCTCCTAGTGGTGGCTCTTTTTCAGATGCTTCTTTTAAAACTCCTTAATCCACTAGATTTTTCGAGTTCTTGCAGCCCATTCCACCATTTATCCAGCCCTTTGCTACTCGATCTCTGCATGACGAGCCAGTTGAGTTCAATTGGCCTCCTTCAATTGTTTGGTCTGGTTTTGGGGAAGAAGGGGAATTTCCTCCTCTTACTTCTGGATCGCCTTTTGTTGCTGCTACAGTACCTCCTAGTCCCCATAGTCTTTTTGAAGATCTCACGGAAGACTCCAATATGGATTCCTCTAGTCCTATTAGCAGTGGAAGAATGCATGTATCCACCAGAGAATATCAACTCTTTCCTAAAGATCTTTCTCATGCCTCTGTCCAATATTCTTCACCTTCAGTGTCACTTTCGGCTGGCTATAGGTCTCTAAGTCAGATTATATCTGGTGTTGCATCCATTGCACAATCTAGCATAGTAACTCCTCCTTAGAGTTCGATCCAATCTTCATCAGTACCATTAACTTCGGCATCAGATTCGTCGGTTACTGTTACATCTGTTCCAGTCCAACCTACAGTCTGTGTGGCTTCTAGTTCAGTTTCCACTACCCCTGTGAGTCCTGGCGGTTTCACTTTTGAATAATATCTGTTAGCTATTCAGCAGCAGAATTCTCAGGGTTCTCAAAAACCCCCGCCTCCTAGAGATCCTCATTTTCATCATTATGATGTTTTGGGTAATCCCATATATGTATATCCGTGCCATTATGATGAGCGTGGGAATCTTGTTTATATTCCTCCTATAGATCCTTATCAAGCCATCTATGATCCTTATGAGTATGTTACTCATTTGGGACCTATTTTTCCTGTGTAACCCTCTAGCTTACAAGGAAAACCCTCTCAGGGAAAACCTTCAACTCAGCAGGGCCCTGATTTTGGTCCACAAGGACAACCATATGGTCCAAACTTCATATTTTAGATCTAAGTTGACAAAGGATGCCCGCTGACGCATCCGCCATCAGCCACAACCTTATCGTATAGTTGGAGATACTCTCTATCATATTGGAGTCAATTCCATACTCCGATGATGTTTGACTCTCGAGGAAGCCGAGAAAGCTCTGAATGATTGTCACAGTGGTGCCTGTGGCGGTCATATGTCTGGTTATGCTACTGTAAAGAAGATTCTTCGTGCTAGTTACTTTTGGTCTTCTATTTTCAAAGACTGTATTGTCGTAGTTCATAAATTCCATGATTTCCAAATTTATCAACGTAAGTTGCATACGCCGCTCATTCCTCTTCATCCTATCATTACCATTGGTCCCTTTGCGAAATAGGGCATCGATTTTATGACGTGCAACCCTCACTTGGCCGGGGGGCATGATTATATTATCGTAGCCATGGACTAATTCACCAAATGGGCCGAAGAAATGCCTACACTTGCCACTGAGGGTAAGACAGCTGCTCAGTTCATACTCAATCATATTATTTCTAGGTTTGGTGTCCCTCAAGCCATCATTACCAATCATGGTTCCCAGTTTCAGAAATATATGGTGGCGGAGTTGACTTCTAAGTTGCGTCTGCATCACGACAGCTCAACACCCTACTACCCTCAAGCCAATGGCCAGGTTGAAGATGTTATTTTTTTCTCTTTGGGCATACCAAACCTCAGTGAAGAATGCAATCGGGTTCACTTCTTTCTAGCTGGTTTATGGCCTGGAAGCTACTCTCCCAATTGAATATGAAAAACCTTTGCTCAAGTTAGCTGTTGAATTACTGCGGATACTTTACCAGAAGAAGAGCATCTCCTTTATGTAGAAAGGCTGGATGAAACCCGCCACTTTGCTGCTCTCATTATCGAAGCACAAAAAAGTGGGTCAAATCTCACTTTGATCAATCAGTTTCCCCTCGTTCTTTCATTGAAGGAGATCTCGTCCTCCTGTATGACCAAGCTCGTGATAAGCTGGGGGCAAGAAAATTTCAACCTATGTGGCATGGGCCATACATCGTTAAATGTGTGTTACAGAAGAGGGCGTATGAGCTAATTGACTACGAAGGTCATCCTCTTGAACAACCCAAAAATGGGTTGTATCCCAAAAAATATTATGCATGAGTCATTCATGCGTAATAGGTGTACATAGGTGTTGTTTTCATTTTTGTACATGTTTTCTAGTTTAGTGTGCTTTGTGAATGTTTTCCTTCTTATTGGGTCTTACTTATTTTACAGATGTCTATTACCCCTTATGTCGGTTTCGCAGTTGGTGCTTCCCGTAGTACCAGGAATTTGTCTTCGACGGCCTGGGTAATTTATGATCCTGTCGGTGAGTTGATAGATCTGCAAGGTATTTTTCTAGGGAAAAATACAAACAATGTCACTGAATATAGTGCTATCATTGAGCTATTAACCGAGGCAATAAACCTCGGCATACGTGCATTGCTTGTAAATCTAGATTCACAACTTGTCGTTCTACAACTCAATAATCATTATTCAGTTATAAATCCGCACATTCTGAGATTGTATTTACGTATTCGTTTGTTGGAAAGACATTTTGATTTTATTACCTATCAACATATTCCTAGACGAATGAACACATTAACTGATACAGTGGCTAACATTTTATTGGATAGACATTTGCATCATTTGTAAAAGCATCATCATATGTAAGAGATCCATGTAGGGAAATAGATGTATATATATATATATATAGATATATATCGCATGTTTGCAATTGTGTGCATAATAACGTCAAAAAATATATGTATGTTTCTATTACATCCTGAGACATCATGTCTCACAAAATATGCAGATAAAATAAAACCTAAGTGTATAATCAGCATGATGCTCGTGATAACATGTCACAAATCGTACTAGCCACCTTAGCAAGCAGTGAATTCGACTGAGCACCCATACAATATGTCTCTGGTAGGCACGAGGAACATCATCAAAACGTGCATAATCTGGGACTCCTCGTGTGATATCCTCTAGGTTGCGCACTATCTCATCTTCCTCGCCGCCCTCACCTTGAGGATCGAAATCGCGAGGGATTCACCTCGCTATCGGTGACATACCGAGAGGTCTCTCTGGGCCAAAATCTGCATCACATGGATTTAATGTCAGCACATGCATAAATAAAAAAAATCATAATACTCATAAAACTTACAAATGAGTCTCACCCAAATCTTCATCCCAATCTTCTCCCTCCGAGAGTGGGAGGTCCGGATCATCAGTGAAGTCTGTGCTAGAGTAGGGCTAGTCCTCCACGAAAATCAGTTGTGGGCAGAGCCAATCAAAAAATTCTGGCCTCCAAGACATCTGTTGGCCGCCCTCTGCCCTTGGCATCAGAGCTTCCCATCGAGCCATCCATGGTTCTCTCACTGGTGGTGTCGGGACTATCACCTCCTCTCGCTAAAAAATGGGTAATCGTTCCAAGAAGAAAGATACCAAAATAGATCCATAACCAAATTGTTTCATTTTGGCCTTCTTGCATTTGGTTAGTTGGCGCTTCATTTTTATAGTCATGGCCTCTGCCCAGTTGTAGATGGTTGGTGCCATGCAGTCTATAGTAAGAAGCAATTGTTTCTTTGTTGCTTTGTGCAGTGCTTGTGATCCCACAGCCTGTGTGATGGTATGTAGTACCACGCATAGTGTCAAATCTGGGATAGTTTGTATATCAACTTTCCCACTACCTGATCCCTTCCGCGTTCCTCGACATACCCTGTCTATCACCATGGTCATGTTTTCCATGCAGGGCCGAGTGCCGGTAAGGAGTGGTGCTGCACCTCTCTATGAAAATCCTGTGATGAAGTACACGTTAGAGACATCAATCTCAAGTTCTTGATCTTGTAGGATGAACTTCTCTTGATTTTCATCCCATATACTAATCAAATACTACAGTTATTCTGGTTGGGCTCAGAGACATGGTGTTAGGAAGAATTTTTTCAGACCACAGTTTCTGAGGGCTTCCATGAATCCCTCATTTTCCATGGTTAGCTCATCTTCTTCACTATGTTCCCGTTCTTTCCATTAAATGACCATTTTTCCTCTTTCTACCTGCAAACACACACACATGAGTGGTATTGGTCAATTTCAACCCTTAAATCTATAAACAATTGGAGTATTTGATGCATATTTTTCTAGAAATGGTTTGCGTCGTTGGCGTGACTGTTTCAAAAACAGTCAGGCCAATAGGCGCGCCCTAGTGTTAAAAATTGGGTGGTTGGCACGACTCCAAGCCTGAAACCTGCGCCAACCATGAATCCCTAATTTTTACATTTCCTCCCCGAAAATTTGAAATTGAAAATTGCAAGAAACAAGAAATGACTTAAAATGATGAGAGGGATCTCGGCTCTTACCTGGAGTTGACGGATTTTTGATTCATATACAGGATTTGCCACTATCATTGCCGCAAGATTGCACAGTAAAATGGGTAACTATTGCTCCACAAGAGGTAAAAACTAAAAAGTAATTATTTTTACCATTTTTGGCATTTTATAACTTTTTCACAACCCTAATTAGGTTTTAAGACATTTTTTCGATTATTTTATTATATTATTTTCGAGAAATGGGTTTTACGCATGTCCCTTGTGTAGCAACATGTTTTTTATGTGACAATGATGAAGTAACGAGTTATATTTTATACTTTTTTGGACTCGATAAAAACACAAAAAAGTCACTACTGGAGTCACCTTTCAGCTCTTTTCTGACTCTCTAAAATTGAAAAGATAGCCGAGATTCTTGTCGTTTTGAACTCGTTAAAAGGTTGCGAAACGATATCTACCCAGTATACGTTTAACCCTTTTTCGATCTGGGATAGATTATTTACGAAAAAGGAATACCTTAGCCTATCGTGACTAAGAGGTTCTCTCAGACACAATTTTCTACCTTTTCGGATCTGTGAGACTACCTACGAAAAGGGACTGCTGGAGTTTTCTTTTCTGCCTTCTTTTCAAACTCTCTAAACATGAAAAGATGTCGAGTTCTCCATTTTTCAGACTTGTTAAACCCTAATGACATTGGACTTCACCGCCATGACGTTATTTCGAGTTCCTCCTTCCTAGGGCTCGTGAAATGTACTAGGTTGGATTTTTCTGAAGGAAAAACTTACAGTACAAGCATACTCTATCCCCTTCAAGCTTGTTTTAAAAAATAATTGGGGTACTCACCAAAAATGGTGGGGGGAAATGGAACCAAGTTTTAGCTATGTTGGAAGTATGTCGCTCTTGAACATGGCACTTGTCTGCATTCGTTTGGGGTTGGGGACATCTCATTTCGTCATTTTTTCCTTCATGGGTTTGGGTAATCTCTTTTGACCTCTCATCTGCTCTTCACCATGTCATCATGACCTCAGATCCTTTGATGTCAAATATTGCCAAATCTAGTGTCCTGTTGTTGATATGTTCAAGAGAAGTTTTCCTCTGCAATTGTCAACCTTCCTCTGATCTCCTACTGGTCTTGATCCACTTTCATCATATTCCTTTGTTTCGTGTCGATGATGTGGGAAACATTATGGCCCTCCTTCGATCAAGTCACTTCTTATTGACTTCAGCTCATTATCTAGGAATTTGATCTAGAGACTCCCTTCTGGTACCTTGGAGCCTACATGCCTCAATGGCAGGTTTTTCGCATTCGAAGCAAGGTTCACATCATTGGCCTTCGATCGAGTGATTCTGTGGATGTTCGACGTCATATCACTTTTCACATTCCTTAGATTGTACCTTTTTTACCTTGAGGGCCATTGTCATCATTGGTGGTTTCTCTCGTTTCTGTTAACATCTTTCATCATCGGTTGGTATTCAGACGATTTTCCTACATGTTCGACTTCAACTCATACATTCGTATACTTGAAATTGTACTTTTTTGGGTCGAGATGGAGCGCAAGACCTTGGGTTTTGTCTGATAAACTCCAGGCTACGGATTTTTGTGGATTATTATGACTTATTACATGACTCTCTTGATTGGATGGCTGCGACCATACCTGAGTCTATTTATTGATCCTTCTTGCTGGATGGCTATTTCCATACCTCCGATCTCAGTTTTTATATACTCTATTATTGATGGCTACACCCATGCCACATGATTCATGTATCACAAAGATCAATTGTATTTGTAATTGCAAGTCTTCCGATAGTGGTGTTTGGTTCGAATGTGTTCTCATAAATCATTTCACCCCTCCCTCCCTCTTGGACTTCATACTTTAGTGGGAATCTGTTACACAACATTTTTTCACTGTCCCTGCAATCCCCATTTCGCACATTGGAGGGTCATTTCTGTGACCAAAAAACACTGTCATGCTTTCCAAATACCATCCTTGTGTAGAAATTTGCTGAATAATGATTAATTATCCATCGAGACTATCCTGATCACATATCAATTCGAATTCATATGCAACACATAATCTCTTCCACTCAGATCATCACACATTCGGAAATAAAACAAGCGATAGCACATCAAATCATCATACACATTAACACAGTATGTATGGGGAAAGCTTATAGCTGAAAACCCCGCAGCTATTATGTATATTATAATGGAGAAAACATGTAACAAAATCAGTACAATACTCCTCACAAGTACTCAGTACTATCTCATGAAGTTACACACAAACTAGCTTGGTTTTGAACAAGTCACGGGTTCAAAACAGATCCACTAATTGCCTTCCTCTATTGCGCAATAATGGCCTGTCTAAATATAGATCCAAGGTTTGAATCTCCTTGGCTTGACCATGCAATCATCATGGGCAATAGCCTCCAAGTGTGGTGCAAATCCCATGCACAACTGATGTCACAACTGATAGCTGTACTCACCCTTTAATCTACCTCTTCCATTGGTCTCCACTGAACTGTCCATGCACTGTAGTGAACTGATGTGTTCTTGAGTTGAATAATGAGTTACTAATTAATGAATTAAATAATATTTAATTCACTCCACTCATTACTAGTTGATTAGCTAGATAAACTAATCTCAACTAGTTCAACTAAGTTAAACCGAACACAACTCCACTAGCTGTCTCATTAACTCCACCAAACTTCTGCCACTGAAGTCCTAACTGAAGTCAACCATGCATGAGCTCACCAAACCATTAGGAATAGCGTAATTCCTCTGTCAGATGCATGAGCCACTTCCAAGGCTCGAACTGAAGTGCTCCAAGAGAGTAAACTGAAGTTTATAGTCCAAATATTATTTAAGGGTAAATAATATTTGACTTCCCTATTTTTAGGATAGGCAGTCTAAATATAGACTTCGACCTATAGGTCAAAAAATAGAGGTCCATCTATTTTTACCAACATGACCAATACTCCAAGAATAACATACTGCAATCCTTGGACCATGCTCCATATGTCTAAAAATAGACATAGTCTAAAAATAGACTTTGCGCCAGAATTTGCCTGCGGGCCCACTTAGTGAAGGCGACTTCATTTCACTAAGCTCCATCATCTTGCTGCATTTTCAACACTCCCTCTCAGCAAGATATGGATTATCTGCAACCCCTATCCTGCCTCTGTGGAATTCGAACTTGCTCCTGGTGAGCGCCTTCGTCAGGATGTCGGCATCCTGATCCTCCGTGGGAACATATGAAAGCATCATGATTCTCCGCTGAACAGAATCTCTGATATGATGGTACCTGATGTCGATGTGTTTGGACCTATCATGAAATACTGGATTAGCCGAGAGTTTAATGCAACTCTGGTTATCACAGTAGATCACTGTAGGCTCCAAATGCAACCTGAACAAACCTGCGAGGATCTTTCTCATCCAAATAGCCTCGCATGCAGCCAAGCTAGCTGCCATGTACTCGGCCTCTGCTGAACTGAGTGCCACGGATCTCTGCTTCCTGCTGTACCAGGAAACTGCTGTCGACCCAATGCTGAAAACTCCTCCGGATGTGCTCTTCCGGTCCGTTGGGCTCCCTGCCCAATCTGCATCAGTGAAGCCAGAAAGCTTCGCTCCATCCTCCTGTCTGTACCATAGACCATATCCCGATGTGCCTCTAATATAACACAATACATGCTTGCCTGCCTTCCAAAAGAGCTTGGTAGGCTTAACCATAGCTTGCGAAAGCTGGTTAACAGCATAGCATATATCGGGTCGTGTATTAACCAGATACATAAGTGACCCCACCAACTGTCGATAGACAGTGGCATCCACTACCTTTGCTGAAGTAGTATCCTCATTCCTCAAACCACCAGGAAGAGGAGTGTCAACAGGCTTGTAGCCTTGCATGTTGAACCTCTCCAAAATTTCCTGGGCATACTTGCCCTGAGAAACAAACAGTCCTCCACTGCGCTGCCAAATCTCCAATCCAGGAAATAATGAAGGATGCCCAAGTCCTTCATCTCAAACTCTCGTGCAAGATCCTCCTTGCATGAAAGTATCAACTGCTCATCGCCCATCAAAATCAGATCATCTACATATAGTACAATGATCAACAGCTTCCCCTCCACCACAATCTGGTACAAGTTAGGATCCGCCTCACTCTTGGAGAATCCAAGCCCGGTGAAGTAGCTGTCTATCCGAGTGTACCAAGCACGAGGTGCTTGCTTCAGCCCGTACAGTTCTCTCTTGAGTCGGCACACATGCGACTCACTGCTGAAGATCTCAAAACCTTCAGGCTGCTCTATGTACACCTCCTCCTCAATAACTCCATTGAGGAACGTAGTCTTCACATCCATCTGATGAATGTGCCACCCCATATGCGCTGAGAGAGCAAGGATCGTCCGTATGGAAGAGTACCTTGCGACAGGTGCAAAGGTCTCCTCATAGTCAATCCCCTCGATCTGTGAAAAGCCACGGGTGACAAATCTTGCCTTGTACTTCTCCACACTCCCGTCAGCTGCCTGCTTCACCTTGTAGATCCATCGCGAAACCACCACTGATTTCCCAACCGGTCTTGGGACAATCTCCCATGCACTGTTCCTGACGATCGAATCATATTCTTCGATCATGGCATCAACCCATGCGGGTTCCTCCACAGCTTCCTCAAAAGAGGATGGCTTCGTCACGACACATTGACTCACAAGAGCCATGTATCCAGTGTACCGATCCGGTGACTGTCTCTGTCTGCGCTGTGCTGTAGGTGGTCCTACAACCTTCTCTGCATCCCGAGCCAGTCGCTCAGCTTCTGTAGTGCGCATGCGCCCTCTGATGGTTGGCGTTGCCTGGGTGGTTTCTTCCACCTCCTGAACCTCTTCTTGTGGCTGATCCACATCCGGAAGCTCCTCCTTAGGAACTAACAGCTCCTCATCTGCATGCAAGTGTAGCTCCCTCTCAAGCGAACACTGCATGGCTTTCTCCTCCTGAAACTTGATATCCCGTCACACAACAGTCTTGCAACTGTCTGACAAATACACCCAATAGTTGTGAGGTGTATCGGTGTACCCCACAAATATTCCAACCTCTGCGGTCGGATCCAGCTTCCTTCTTGCATCCTTCGTCACATGCATGTAGACAGGAGAGCCAAAAATTCTCAGATGAGAAATATCAGGCCTCTTGCCAGAATAAGCCTCCTCCGGTGTACTCATGCCAAGAACCTTGTGAGGACAACGGTTCTGCACATACACTGTTGTATTGCATGCCTCAGCCCAAAAGTGAAGGGGTAGGCCCTGATCATGCAACATCGCCCGTGCAGCACCCACGATCGTTCTGTTCTTCCGCTCAGCCACCCCGTTCTGCTGTGGGTTATGGGGTGCGATGAGCTCTCTCCGAATCCCTTCTGCGCTACAGAACTCCTTGAATTCAGCTGAGATGAATTCACCACCGTTATCACTCCTTAGAGCAATCACCTTCTTCCCCGACTCCTTCTCGACCAGTGCTTTAAACTCACAGAACTTCGCGAATGTATCGCTCTTCTTCTGCATGAAGAAGATCCAGCACTTTCGAGAGAAATCATCGACAAAGATCACATAATACTTGTGCTTTGCTGTCGAAGCAACTGAGAAAGGACCACACACGTCTGTGTGAACTCTCTCAAGGATCGTCGTGGCGCGACTATCCTTCTCGTGAAAGGTGGCTTTCACATACTTCCCCAAGGTACACCCCTTGCACTGATCTGACTGCGCAATAGTGCCCTTAGGAAGCCCAGTAGAAATCTGCTGCAGGATCTTCAAAGCTCCATGGTGAAGGTGGCCCAATCTCCTGTGCCACAGTTCGCCCTCATCATCCCGGCTCACCACTTCTCCCACCTTGCATGCCATTGCTGCGCAGCCATCTACCTGCAACTGATAAAGGTTCTTGGTTCGAACCCCTATCTTCCGGGTCTCTCCAGTAGTCTTACTGCGCAGGAAGGCTTTTCCTTCGTTGAATACCACATCATACCCCTTATCCTCCAACATCGCCACAGAGATCAAGTTCTTCTTCAATCCAGGTACATGCATGACATCCTTCAATACAAAGGGTTTACCAGACTCCCTCCGAAAGGATATGGTACCGATACCAGTCGCACTGTATCTACCATCATCGCCCATCTCGATGTGCACACCCAAATCTTTGTCCTCCAGATCTGAGAACAACTCCCGATCTCCCGTCATATGAAATGACGCACCGCTGTCCAAGAACCACACCGATCCCATCACACTTGAAAACAAGCATGCGATCAGTGAAAAGTCAAGCTCGAACTGTGAAGCCAAAGCTTCTCCATCTGCAGATCTTCCCGCTTGCTTGTTCTTCTTCTTCTTTGGACAATTGGTAGCATAATGTCCGTGATCATGGCAGTGAAAGCACTTCACTTTCGCCATATCCTGCTTCTTGCCCTTTGCACCAGAATGAGAGGTTTTCTTACCCTTCCCTTTCTTTGCTTTGGCCACCAAAGCGCAGTTTTCTTCATCAGCTCCCTTTGATGAAGATCCATCTCGAGTAGTCCTCCTTATCTCCTCCTGCATGAGATCCGCCCAAAGGCGCTCCCATCCCGACAGTTTCTCCCGACCATTGACACTATCTTGATATGAGTGCCAAGCCTTCGGAAGACCAAGGAGAGCCAGGTCGACCATGTCCTTATCTTCGACAGTCACCCCCACACTTCCCAGCTCATCTCTGCATTGAGTGAACTTCGTGAGGTATTTGGCGATACTGTCGCCTTTCTCCATCTTGATGTTCCTGAGCTTATCTTTGAGCACCAGCTTCCTTTGGTCTCTCTTACTCTGGAATAGATCCGTCAAAGCTTTCCGCATTAAATATGGAGAAGCCTTTCCATGCAGGTTGGATACAATATGATCCTTGACGCCCTCCAACAGGATCCTTTGACATTTCGCCATCTTCTTTTTCCATGCTTCGACTTCAGCAGGATCAGTGGGCTTTTGGAAATCCGTATCCACGAACTCCTTTAGTCCATTATCTTCCAATACTGCCTCCATGCGATCCTTCCATGCAACATAATTCGAACTGCCTTCAAGAGCATATTCGAGTCGCAAACCGTTGAAAGACATTTTCAACACCGGCACCAAGAAAACAAAACTGCTGCAAAATTCGAATTCCAACTCAAAGCTCAACCGCTCTAGATCTGTGAGAACAAATTATTTCTAGCACAGAGATCGACTGCAGGGGCATTTACTGGATATATCACCTTTCAAAGAAAGGATGGATCCAGAGGCTACCTGGCCCGCATGCAGACTCTGTCTACTGAAATAAGTTTGTAATCACTGTGATGATCAATCTCTGCTTCAATTGCTTTGATACCATGCGGAAATTTGCTGAATAATGATTAATTATCCACCGAGACTATCTTGATCACATATCAATTTGAATTCATATGCAACACATAATCTCTTCCACTCAGATCATCACACATGCGGAAATAAAACAAGTGATAGCACATCAATTCATCATACACATTAACACAGTATGTATGGGGAAAGCTTATAGCTGAAAACCCCGCAGCTATTGTGTATATTATAATGGAGAAAACATGTAACAAAATTAGTACAATACTCCTCACAAGTACTCAGTACTATCTCATGAAGTTACACACAAACTAGCTTGGTTTTGAACAAGTCACGGGTTCAAAACACATCCACTAATTTCCTTCCTCTATTGCGCAATCATGGCCTATCTAAATAGAGATCCAAGGTTGTAATCTCCTTATCTTGATAGCACAATCATCATGGGAAATTGCCTCCAAGTGTGGTGCAAATCTCATGCACAACTGATGTCACAACTGATAGCTGTACTCACCCTTTCATCTACCTTTTCCACTGGTCTCCACTGAACTGTCCATGCACTGTAGTGAAATGATGTGTTCTTGAGTTGAATAATGAGTTACTAATTAATAAATTAAATAATATTTAATTCACTCCACTCATTACTAGTTGATTAGCTAGTTAAACTAATCTCAACTAGTTCAACTAAGTTAAACCGAACACAACTCCACCAACTGTCTCATCAACTCCACCAAACTTCTGCCACTGAAGTCCTAACTGAATTCAACCATGCATGAGCTCACAAAACCCTTAGGAATAGCGTAATTCCTCTGTTAGATGCATGAGCCACTTCTGTAGCTCGAACTGAAGTGCTCCAAGAGAGTAAACTGAAGTTTAGAGTCCAAATATTATTAAGGGTAAATAATATTTGACTTCCCTATTTTTAGGATAGGCAGTCTAAAAATAGACTTCAACCTATAGGTCCAAAAATAGAGGTCCATATATTTTTACCAACATGACAAATACTCCAAGAATAACATACTGCAGCCCCTGGACCATGCTCCATATGTCTAAAAATAGATATAGTCTAAAAATAGACTTTGCGCCAGAATTTGCCTGCGGGCCCACTTAGTGAAGGCGACTTCATTTCACTAAGCTCCATCATCTTGCTGCATTTTCAACACTCCCTCTCAGCAAGATATGGATTATCTGCAACCCCTATCCTGCCTCTGTGGAATTCGAACTTGCTCCTGGTGAGCGCCTTCGTCGGGATGTCGGCATCCTGATCCTCCGTGGGAACATATGAAAGCATCATGATTCTCCGCTGAACACAATCTCTGATATGATGGTACCTGATGTCGATGTGTTTGGATCTATCATGAAATATTGGATTAGCCGAGAGTTTAATGCAACTCTGGTTATCACAGTAGATCACTGTAGGCTCCAAATGCAACCCGAACAATCCAACGAGGATCTTCCTCATCCAAATAGCCTCGCATGCAGCCAAGCTAGCTGCCATGTACTCGACCTCTGCTGAACTGAGTGCCATGGATCTCTGCTTCCTGCTGTACCAGGAAACTGCTGTCGACCCAATGCTGAAAACTCTTCCAGATGTGCTCTTCCGGTCCGTTGGGCTCCCTGCCCAATCTGCATCAGTGAAGCCAGAAAGCTTCGCTCCATCCTCCTGTCTGTACCATAGACCATATCCTGATGTGCCTCTAATATAACGCAATACATGCTTGCCTGCCTTCCAAAAGAGCTTGGTAGGCTTAACCATAGCTTGCGAAAGCTGGTTAACTGCATAGCATATATCGGGTCGTGTATTGACCAGATACATAAGCGACCCCACCAACTATCGATAGACAGTGGCATCCACTACCTCCGCTGAAGTAGTATCCTCCTTCCTCCAACCACCAGGAAGAGGAGTGTCAACAGGCTTGCAGCCTTGCATGTTGAACCTCTCCAGAATCTCCCGAGCATACTTGCCCTGAGAAACAAACAGTCCTCCTCTGCGCTGCCAAATCTCCAATCCCAGGAAATAATGAAGGATGCCCAAGTCCTTCATCTCAAACTCTCGTGCAAGATCCTCCTTGCATGAAAGTATCAACTGCTCATCGCCAGTCAAAATCAGATCATCTACATACAGTACGATGATCAACAGCTTCCCCTCCACCACAATCTGGTACAGGTTGGGATCCGCCTCACTCTTGGAGAATCCAAGCCCGGTGAAGTAGCTGTCTATCCGAGTGTACCAAGCACGAGGTGCTTGCTTCAGCCCGTACAGTGCTCTCTTGAGTCAGCACACATGCGACTCACTGCTGAAGATCTCAAAACCTTCAGGCTACTCTATGTACACCTCTTCCTCAATAACTCCATTGAGGAACGCAGTCTTCACATCCATCTGATGAATGTGCCACCCCATCTGTGTTGAGAGAGCAAGGATCGTCCGTATGGAAGAGTACCTTGCGACAGGTGCAAAGGTCTCCTCATAGTCAATCCCCTCGATCTGTGAAAAGCCACGGGCGAAAAATCTCGCCTTGTACTT